>JABCMJ010008925.1:0-56126 GCA_014822125.1 Arbutus unedo | reverse complement strand
GGATACCTGTTTGGACACATTTTAAATTCAAAATGTCCAAAAAAAAATGAACATTTGAAATTTGGAAACAAAGCCTCCAGTAATAGCTAAATGATTTTGTCATGAAAATGATTATAGATGAATTTAAGCCCCAAAATACTATTTGCAAGGAATGATATCCTGATTCCCAAACCCTCGCTAAAACATTTGAAATTTTACTACTCTCATAAATAATTTAACTCTTTAAAACCATCGAAGGGTTGGGAATACCCTTCCCGCAAATGACATTCCTGATTTAAGCCCATTACCTTCAGTTACGAAACACTGGTACGGATATACGATAGTGTGAGGGCAGGAACCAAGGAAATGAACACAGTGGATGTTTGTACGGCGGTTTCAATGAGATGGGAAGGCCCGGGGAAACTAATTTTTCACTCGCCTGGGCAATAAAGCAAGCTTAACGAACACAAGTGGTCGAGACACACGTAATACGTGTGCAAGTTAATCATCATCAAATACATGAAAAAATTATTACATCACTAAAAATTGAGTTCACTGGCGAACGATTCGACGTGAGTGTAGACAAATCGTTCGTTGGTAACTGGTTCAAATTAATCAATTAAACAAATTAAAATATAAATAAAGTTATATAGTTGCGAAATTATAGAGGAAGATGCAAAACGCGTTGAATTTGTGGTCATGCCCCGAAACAAAAAATCACAATTTAAAAAATCTTCTCTTTAATGAATTAAAGTTAACAACCCAATTGAATTGAATGCACGAAAATATTACGGTGTGAAAATGAGAGAGAGAGAAGAGTTGGAAGTGGGGTTGAGAATATAAGGGAGTGAGTAGCTTTTTTTAGAGTGATGTATTGTCAATTTTGTCCATGCAAGTTAATTTTTTGTCTATTTTATAGTGCAAAAACAGTTTTTTTGATGGGTAATTTTGACAAGTTAAAAATCATGACAAAACTTAAAAAATATGGAGACACCAAATTTGGCGCTTGTCTAGGCAATAAAGCAATAAAATTGGAGGAGTATGAAACTAATTTTTCACTTGTCTAGGCAATAAAGCAAGCTTAATAAACTTGGGAAAAAAAGAGAGTTCTATTTTGAAATCCCAACCATATTTTTCTGCAAACAACAGATATAATTTGAATCTTACCAGCGAGTAGTGCACAATGCAGCCCTGCAGCGCATAAACCGAAATTACAAACTACACTTATTTTAATAATAGCCAGTAACATCCCCCGAAACAGAAATAAACTATTTACTCACCATAGCTAAGAAGTGCATGTCCAGGAACAAGCCTGCAGCACAAAAGTAAGATAAGCGTTGTTCACCAAAGCGGCTGGAAATTAAATAGAACAGATGGTATAATTTGTCTGCCAAAATATGTGCATCAAGGTTCTTAATACCGTACTGTATCGGCTGGTATGTATTGTTTTGACATAAAAAAGATACCTACCGTTCCGTTCTAAACACCGGCTCATATATATATATATATATATATATTGATAGTTGCCTGTACGTACCGTACTAATAAGAAAAACGATAATCAAGCCGATATAGTATTCAGAACCTTGACGCGGATGATTAAATCCAAGGGTGAACATTCTATATTTCAACTGGCATCACCCAGTTTCCCATTTACCTCATCTGAAAGAGCTAAATGGGTGTATACACCAATGTAGGTCACTTAAAGAAAATGCTAATATATCAAAAGGAGAAGCGGGTGGAACGTAAAGATTAATCACAAAAACCCCCACCATCCTCCGAGAAAAAAACCAACCAAATAATAAATAAATAAATAATTGCGGAGGAAATAAAAAAGGATATCAGGTCCTTTTGATTCCAAAAGTGCATAATAAAATTTTTCTTATGATATTCGAGAATCACTTACCTATATAGAAATACAATCTCTTCAAGATCTGTACCATTGTCAGGTCTTAGGATACTCATGGTGTAATACTTGATTTTATCAGACTGCAAAAAAATGAATATGTACGCTTGTGTTAGTTGAAGTAGTTAGTACATAAAGTTTCTATTTAAGTACACATTAGATCTGTATCAGTTTATACCTCTGGTAAGAAACTATCACTAAATATCTCTGTCAAATGAGTGCAAATCAAAACCTGCAAATTAGTAGAGCATTTTCTATCACACGCTACCAATCATAATGTGGCTGCTATGGAAGTTCTAGTAGAGCAAGAGATGTAAATGTTCTCTGGCTCTGAGGTTCTCAATATACAGGCTACTAATTATAAGATTCCTTTATTCATGTTCTTCCATTATACCATCTATGAATTGTTCTTGACTAGACATTTGGGACAAGTTTCAGGTTTTGCTGATTCATTATCGAAGAGATTTTGGGATGATATGGTGCATTATGGCAGCAAATAACCATAATTTGACACAGCTGATTTTTTTCACCAAAAAAGTTCTCCAATACAAAGCCGCAGTTATATTAGTTACAAAGGATGGGTATAAGGCTTGGAGTGGTGCTGAACATTTGACCCCATAACCAAATCACAAAATATAAATCCTACTGTCTCCTGCATTTATCAAGGGGGAGTTATATAGCTCAGCAAACTCGTAATCCGAGGGTGTATCAATGGTAACAGAACATGCTTGACTAATCAATTATGGTTGGATGACAATTGAGCATCAATGCAAGAGTTGAGAAAGCAAGTTTTGTGTAAATGCCACATCTTAAATATGCTGCAAGTAGGGTGCGGTTGGTTTTCATTTGGTTTGTTGGAACCATCCTTTGTAGTTTTTTTTCCTTTCTCCCTTTTCTTTGATTGTATATGCACTGTGCTTCCGCAACCCATTTCCAGTACATTTAAGTTTTTTTTGTTGCTAATTTTTTTTTTTTGGAGGGCATCAAACCTTTGGAGGGTCATCATAGAAATTAATAAAATGACTTATAGTTCCACCAAGGAGTCCAATGCCATCTGAAATGAATGTTGAAAACAGGTTACAATAGCTGCAGAATAACATTTAAGGCAGGGCATATCTGATTGAGAGATGGTATTGTTTGTAAAAACTAACCTTCTGTAAGGGTGCCTTTACCAAATTCGTCCAACAAACATAAAGATCGTGGAGTTGCGTGCCTGCAATAGTTTTCAGCATCAGTGCATGTTTGACTGAGTAAATGCATAGTATTTCCCAGTGAAACATAGTCAGCATTGATCTGACCTATTTGGGCAATTTTATAATTCAGTTGTACTCTTATGCAACCATACCTACGAAGGATGCAGAGGACAAATAGAGGAATCTATGTTCATTATTAATATGTGAAATGTAAACTCTGTGCAAGTATACCTTAGCATCATTCCAACCTGATGTAGATCAATCATAAATGTAGATTGTTCAGCATTCATAAGTTTGCTTCCCATGGCACAAAATATCCTATTATTAGCAGTTCATGTAAGTCGCGTTATACTATATTCAAAATTCAGTATCAGGAAATTTGTGAATAGACACGAACATAAATGTCAAACCTATCGGTCAAACCCACAGTAGCAGCATCCGCAGGTACAAAACTTCCAATGTGGGAAAGGAAAACAATTAAAGCTACCTGAAAAAAACGTAATCTTGCAAGATGTCTAAAACTTCATCAGCGGCAGCTCACAAATAAAAAACTGGTGCCAGCGTTGGTATCCGACATGAATTCAAGATGTCTAAAGTGAACTTGGAATGAACATGCAACATGGATATAGTGGAAAAAATATTATCAGCATAACCAAGTGTCCTTAACAAAACAAGTTGCCGAAAGATGCAAAAACATGAATGCATTTGCTAATTACTTATAAGTTGATATGGGAGTTGTAATAAATCTTACTTAACTGGGCTTTAGCATCTGTAGAAATACCATCAAAGTCATGCCTTGGTCAACAACAAGAACAACACACTAGGAAATATATATTTCTATTTACAAAGGATTATGACTGTGACACAAAGAGGAAACAATAATACTACTCTGTTCCTAGTCTTCAGATATAATATAAGACCTAACTTAAAGCAGACTTTACACATGAACTCGAATTTAGACAATCAAATGATCAATTTAGGCAGTACACATCCATAGAAAGTCTTGTGACAATCTGCTGAAAAAAGTGCATGAACAACTCAAAGCAGAAGGAGATGCAGGGAGGGAAGGAGAGCATGCTGGTTTCCAGAGAGTGCATAATAACTATTGACCTGTTTTATGTAGATACTTTTCCCTGAATAATTGGGGCCAGTTATAATATTAATCCTTCCTGAAGACACTCGACTTTGTTAGTTTAACAAGAATAACTAGTATAATAGGATGAGATAAGGCATGAGTTGAGTAAAAAAAAGTCAATCAAAATAGAAATGTTTAACCGCAAATACCATCCTCAAGAATCTTGGTATCGTTAGGAATGAAGGTGTCTACTGTCATTTCCTGCAAAACATGTCTGATAAACTACTTGTTAGGACTTGTTCCATGAATGCACAGTGAATTATTTCTTCTATAACGTATTATACAATCACCGTTTAGATAAAATCAATGAGACATGTTGATCGTACAAGACAGCCTAACCTTCCATTCCGTATATCAAGCAAGTCTTCCACTGTCAGAGTTGGCTTCACATAATTATTTTGACGAGCAACCAATGCCAGTGATAAAAAGCTGAGTGACAACAGAAACAAAAACAGAGAGAACATGTGCTGTAAAAGAAGACATGAAACTTAAAAACCTAACGGTATATGGCAATGCAAAGAAAATAGATTTATAAAAAAAATACCAATCAAGTTCGGCTGCAAAATTCACAGCCTTCAGAAGATGTGTTGAGAATGGAAGAATGTGCGACACCAAGTCCCTAGTAATTGCCCTCTCCATGTCTTCAAAAAGAAATGGAAGTTAAAACATTGCAATTGCTTCTTGCATAATGACAAATACATCATCAAATCATCACTCGGGCATCTAGGATACTGGTTATTGCCCACTCCATACCTTCAAAAGAAACTTCATAAAAGACATTTCCTTTTTTAATTAAATGAAATGCATCTTCAAGCCATTACTCTCACAACTAAGCTACTGGGGCTATGTTAACTTCACTAATGCTTTGGTCTTGAGAAATATCAAGTTGTGCATGCTCACAGAAAATTGGCTGCAGTACAGTACTCTACACCTAACTGAGTTATAATACCTAGTTTTATCACTTTCAGCACACAACTTACAAGGTATCAATAACATCATGGTAATTCACTTAAGAACTCCAAGCAGCTGAGGAATTGTCATCTGGAATATGTCTTAGCAGAAGAGTGAAGTAGACTACAGACCTAGGATTTTGTGGTATATATCCCCAAGAAGGTTATCCAACTCCAGTGTCTTTGAAGTGCGATAGAAAAACTTTTTCGTGTCTCCATCTTCATTTGAGAACTACATTGAATTGCATATTTCAAGAAGGGGTAAGAAGCCTAAGTTCATCTTCCAATTTAGGTAATCGGAAACTTACTGCAAACTCAAAATCTTGAAGATTTTCTAGCCTGGTCTCATCAAGCATTTGTTCAAAAATGCACAGCAAGTATCCTACATATAGCAAACAAATCCCCGAGCATCAATCAATGGTACTAAAGCTTACTATACAGTCAATACATGACATAGCAATCCTGAGTGGCATAAATTATAAAGAGAGAATAAAGAAAACAAAACAGCGGGAAAAAAAAAGATATTATGAAGAGTCCTCTTTCCAAATTTTTCTTTATAAGGAAGTGATAATTTTATGTTCTTCTAAAAGCAGCACAGTGTAAAAAACCGTTTTCTAAGAAACAGGACATTTAGTAAATCTGATAGAGAAGAAAAACCTATAACCAACTATTTTCAAAAAAATTGTCCTTTCTATTTATTCAGGATAATCATTTACCATATAAGAAATAAATTAAACCCGACAGTACAAGCCTGCATGGATTTGGAAAACAAAGAACAAGAAAAATTAGCGTTGGATGATGAACTTGCTCTTAACCTAAAATCAGTTGATCCATCAAACATCTAAGTGTAAAAGATGGTATTGTAAGGAGACCAACCTATTTGATGTATATAAACAATGCAAGGAAGAAACTTGTCTCCAGACGTAATAGGAAGTCTTGCAAGTTCCAATGATGACACCTGCAAAACATGTGTTCTATAAAAGTAGACCTATATGTGAATTCCGTGTCAGTTCCTCTAAATTGGTATGTAAAAGGAACTAACAGGAAGCACCTCTTCCAGAAATTCTGGTAATTCCTCATAAATTTGCCTCAACTCGTCCAACTACAGTTCAACAAGATAGAATGGTCTGTTAGAAGTGGAAAAGAAAAATAAGAAGAAGCAATAAGAAAACCAACAGCAACAAGAATACTAATTGTCATGAATCATGAAACACAGACTTCACATGACAAGGACAACCTCTGTCGTTTCACTCTTTATATGAGTACTTGAAAAATAAATAAATGGATACAGTCTATGGCGAGTAAATAAGTAAAAAAAAATTCCATTGCATAAGAAAAATAAAAAAAGAGTAAGGGAGGCACTCGTGTAACCAATACAAACGAATAAAGGCTTTAATTTGTGAAAGAAAATCACTAATAAGGTGGATATATTACCTCATCACAGAACCCTTCTTTCACCATTGTCACATAACCCTTGTCTTTATTTCTATTTACATCAACAACACCAATTACCTACACAAACAAACAAACATAAGAGAGCTAAATGTAATAAGGAAAGAAAGTTTAATGATGAAAAAGAATAAATGCTTCCTCCTAGAGATAGGAGTGTAGAGTAAGGATGTTAGTTGACATCTCCATAGAAAATGAGAAACGAGGAAGGCTGAAATAAGTGAGGGAGAGGTAAATAACTAATGTAAGGTCTTATGAACTATTAAGAATAATCCAATATTCATCATTCTTTGTCTTACCAGCACTCCACTAGATTACATCAACACTGTTTGAGTATTAGTATCCCACATTGCTTAATCATGTAATGTAATATGAAGTTTCATAATATAAATAATATTAAACAGTGGTAGGGTTTATTAACTAAGACCCTATACATTTTTTCCTCTCAAACTACATGGTATCAGAGCGGATCCAAACCCTAAAACCCTACTGACCTGCTATAGCTCCCGCCACTGCGGTCTTCGTCATGCCGCCGCCGTCGTCTCCAGACGCCGTCGCCACCCACCGCCGCACACACCTCCCGCCGCCGTCGCCTCTGCTGCAGTCGGCCCCCGCCGCCGCCGTCGCGATCTGAGCTATCGGAGTTGGTGTTTTCCGATCTCCAGACCCAGATCTGTTGGTTCAGTCACTGATGTCCAGATCTGTCCAGTTCGTGTAGCGTGCTCTCTCTCTCTCTCTCTCTTTCTCTAATCTGCGATCTGTCCCGCTGTTTACGGTCAGTACCCCATGTTTCCAGCCAGTGTAGTTGTCTCTTGGTCATTGGTGGTTTTAATCTGTTTATGTGCACCATTATTTGGTAGATGATTCTTGTTGCGGCTATCGTGTTGGCTTGATGTGTGTCCCCAGTTGATGGTATTTGTTATTTGAGTTGTGTTACGGAGCAGGGTTCGCTTCTATTGTGCTTGCTTTCTCCCTTTTAGCGATAGTTGTGTATTTACTCGATTGATATTTCGTCACCACGATGTCTGCGGTAGATTCAGATGTTGGTCCTGTTGGTTCTGCTATTGGTCCTAGTCAGCCTGCGACCATTGTCCCGTCTCGTCCTTCTCGGTATCGAGATAGGCTATCTATTACCTCCACACCATTGACTGGGAGGAATTATGCCGTGTGGGCTAAAGCAGTTGAGGTTTATTATTTGGGAGAGTCCCAATATCACTATTTGACAAATGACCCTCCTGACTCAAAAGCTACTGGATATTCTATATGGGTTGCTGAGGATGCCCGTATTCGTTCTGAGTTGTGGAATAGTATGGAGGACCATATTGCTAGCTCTCTTATTTTCTTGCCCACGGCCAAACAAGTATGGACCCAGGCTCAAGAGATGTATTCTGGAGTTAACAACCTGAGTCGCAAATATGATCTTCATCGGTCCTTCTTCTCTCTCTCTCAGGGAGATTCCTCTCTGGAGGCTTATTATGCTAAGTTTCGGAGCATCTGTGACGAGCTCAATATTTGTGAGCTACTTTCCACTGATCTTCAGGTTATGCGACGTCAGCGTGAGCGCATGCAGGTTGCTTGATTTTTATCGGGTGTCTCGTCTACTTATGACCCAGTTAGTAACCAACTCTTGGGGTCTCGTGATCTACCTTCTCTCAGTTAGGTTTTCAGTCGCCTCCGCCAGTCTACTGTATCCAGCCCTGCACCATCCGCGCCTCCGGCTGACCATTCCGCATTAGCTTCCACTATGTCTGGTGGTCCTTCTTTTATCCGTGGTCGTAGTCGTGGCTGCGATTCTAGCCCTAGAGGACGTGGTCGCACCTCTAACATTGGTGGTCGTACGATTCGCGGTCGTGGTCCTCACTTATGCACTTATTGTGGGGTACTAATCATACCGTGGAGCACTGTTATGATCTTCATGGATTTCCCCAAGCTCATCAGGTTGCTACCTCTCCCGATATTGAGCAGCTTCCTCCCATTTCTCCTGATCGTGTGGTGACTATCTCTGCGGACGAATACCAGCGCCTTGTGTCCATTCAGTCTTCCGCAACTGGCTCTAGTTCGTCCTCCACTGCTACGCTTGCTCAGACTAGTCCCTCTGTTGCTTGTGTTGCCTCCTCTCTCACCTCTACTCTATGGGTTATCGATTCTGGTGTCTCAGATCACATGACTGGTACATCTATCCTACGTTCTGGCCATCGCTCGGTTGGAAAACACTCTCATGTTACCTTAGCTGATGGCTCTACTACTGAGATTACCGGTTTCGGTTCAGTTCCTGTTACTTCTACTATTACTTTGGATTCTGTTTTACATATCCCTCGTTTTCCCTTTAATCTTATGTCTGTTAGTAAACTTACCAAGTCCTTGAATTGTTTAGTAACATTCTCTCCGCATGGTTGTGTGTTTCAGGATCTCAAGACGGGGAGGAAGATTAGTGGCGGTGCTGAACGGAGTGACCTCTACTATCTCCATGATGTTGCTCATTCTCCGTCCGTTGCTCTTCAGTCCACAGTATCCCCATTGTCGTTTTGGTCACCCATCACTTCAGAGTTTGCACAAGCTAGTGCCTTCATGTCGTCGTCTTTCCGTTTTACCATGTGAAGTCTGCGAGTTTAGTAAAAACCGTAGAGTGTCTTTTTCTCCTCGCATTGAGAGTCGTGTCAACCATCCTTTTCAGTTAGTACATTCAGATATTTGAGGTCCCATGCGGGTTCCTAACATATTTGGATTTCAATATTATATTATCTTAATGGATGATTTTTCTCGTGTCACTTATTTTTATCTTATGAAAGAGCGATCTGAATTGCACCCTATTTTTAAATCATTTTATATGGAAATCAAGAACCAATTTCATACCTGCATTCGTATCTTTCGATCTAATACTGCTCGAGAATATTTTCATACTGCCCTTTCTCACTTCTTTGATGATCATGGCATTTTCCACCAGTCTTCTTGTGCTCGGACCCCCCCAGCAAAATGGGGTTGATGAACAAAAGATTCGCCTTTTATCCGAAGTTATGAGGGTCCTGTTGTTCCAAATGCAGGTTCCCAACTCTTATTAGAGTGATGTTGTGCTTACTGCATGTTACTTAATCAATCGCATGCCTTCTACAGTCGTTGGTGGTCAAATACCCTACACAGTCTTGTTTCCGGGTCGTCCCCACCACCACTTACCCCCTCGCATCTTTGGGTGCATATGCTATGTTCATGCTCTCGACTCTAACCGGGATAAACTTGATCCGCGCTCCATTTGGTGTGTCTTTCTTGGATACTCCCGCACTCAAAAAGGTTATAAATGTTACTCACCCTCCTTACGCCGCCATTTTGTGTGTGCTGATGTTACATTTAATGAGTCATTACCCTACTTTTCCACCTCCATTAATCCTCTTGCTCCTCCTCTATCTGAGTCCGTATTCCCTATGGCTGTTCCGTCTGGTCCTCCTTCTCCTAAACCCTTGCAGGTATATACTCGTCGCCCTAAGGTTTCGTCACCGCCATTGCCGCTGCCGGTTCCCCCTCAGCCCGCTGCTTCATCTTCATCTCCGTTGCGAGATCCGGACAGTCGGCCTATAGCTCTTCGCAAAGATATTCGGTCTTGCACCTCTCATCCTATTGCTCAATTTGTTTCCTCTGATCATTTATCTCCGTCTCTTCGTGCTTTTACTTCCTCTATTTCCTTCATATTTGTTCCTAACACTGTTCAGGAGGCCCTCTCGATGTTTGTTTGGCGGCACGCTATGGAGGATGAAACGTCTGTCCTTCATCATAGTGGCACCTGAGAGTTGGTTCCTCTTCCCACTGGGAAAATTACTGTTGGCTGCCACTGGACTTTCACTGTCAAGTATCTTCCCGGTGGTACAATTGAGCGCTATAAAGCGCGCCTTGTCGCCAAAGGCTACACCCAGATGTATGCTGTGGACTCTTCGGAGACCTTTTCGCCTGCCGCCAAACTTGGCTCTGTTCAGGTACTTATTTCTCTTACTGCATCTCTTGGTTGGCCATTGTTTCAATTGGATGTCAAAAACGCTTTTCTCCATGGAGATCTACAGGAGGAAGTCTATATGGAGCAACCACCTGGATTTATTGCTCAGGGGGCGCATCATCAGGTCTATCGTCTTCATAAAGCACTATATGGGCTTAAATAATCTCCTAGAGCCTGGTTTGGAAAGTTCAGTGGTGCAATATTACGGTTTGGCATGCATCGGAGTCAGTCTGATCATTCTGTGTTCTCGCTCAAATCTGATAGGGGAAAAATATTATTAATTGTCTATGTGGACGATATTATTATTACTGGTGATGACCAACGAGGTATTGATGCACTCAAGTCCTTCTTACACCAGCAATTTCACACCAAGCATTTGGGAAAACTACGACACTTCCTAGGGATCGAAGTGGCGCGATCCAAGGATGGTATTAGCTTATCTCAACGGAAGTATGTACTAGTTTGTTGGGAACTAAACCTGTTGCAACGCCTATGGATCCCAATGTCAAATTATGTGTCGATCAGGGGGAGTTACTCCCCAATCCCGATCAGTATCGCCGGTTAGTTGGCAAGTTAAATTACCTTACTATTACATGTCCGGACATCTCATTTGCAGTCAGTGTGGTGAGCCAGTTCATGTCTGCCCCCCGTCATCCACATTGGGAGGCGGTTCTCTGGATTACGAAGTACCTTAAGGCACATCCGAGCCGTAGCTTATTTTATCGAGCTAATGGACACTTGCATGTGTAGGCATTTACTGATTCTGACTGGGCTGGAGGACCATCTGATAGAAGGTCCACTACTGGATATTGTGTCTTTCTAGGTGGAAATCTTGTCAATTGAAAGAATAAGAAGCAGACAGTAGTTGCCCGATCGAGTGCAGAAGCAGAGTACAGAGCAATGGCACACACCACGTGTGAGATTGTATGGGTACGCTCGTTTCTTGAAGAGCTAGGATTTAGTGTGCAATTGCCTATGTCTCTATACTGTGATAATCAAGCTGCGATTCACATTGCATCAAACCCAGTATTCCATGAGAGAACCAAGCATATTGAAGTTGATTGTCATCTAGTGCGTGAGAAGTTAACAAATGGTGTAATAGCTACTCCATTTGTATCTACGGGTGCTCAACTAGCTGATATGTTTACTAAGTCATTGTTTAAACCACGATTAGATTTGCTATGTAACAAGCTGGGTCTTTGTGATATTTATTCTCCAGCTTGAGGGGGAGTGTTAGAGTATTAGTATCCCACATTGCTTAATCATGTAATGTAATATGAAGTTTCATAATATAAATAATATTAAACAGTGGTAGGGTTTATTAACTAAAACCCTATACACTTTTCCCTCTCAAACTACAAACACTGAAGAAAGTAGAGAGAATTTTGTACCAAGTCAAAAATTTCGATATTGGTTACAATACTTTGTAGATAATTTGTTACAACAGCTGAGTAGAAATTAGGGAAGGAAGTACCAATAGAGTTATAAATTCATTTCAAATTGAAATGGGTGGTAGTTTTCAGATGCCCTTAATCACCGTTTCTGAACTTTAGTGTGCTGACAATATGGACCACGTCTTGCAACTCGTAAACACAATTAGTGAGCTGCAAAATGTGCTTGCATATGCTTACCCACACTGGCAACCAAGCCTCGTCTCTTCATTTTCAGACCTTATTCAAGTTTGTGGGAGAAAAAATGGGTCTTCAATGACAAGTTTCACTAATACAATAAGGCTTCACTTATTGTTCTTTTTTCCTTTCACTTTGCTGTAGCAAGAAAATAGCTTCAAACACAAATAATGAGGATAAAAGCTCAAAAAGTTACCATCAACAGAGATTTCTACTCTCGCTAAACTAAAAAGCCTGAAACAGAACTCTGAACTACACACCAAGGTCTGCAGCCAGTAGAGCAGCATACATTTTCAGGCATCTCATGAAGCATTGACTGGATTTAAACCGAAGTTGAATGACAGACTTCTCGACACCAATAATTTTAAAAGGCTATCTTGTCAATTGCATTTGACCTTAGTAAACCACAAAAGAAAAGGCCTAATAGGTTAAGGTCTTTAGATAAACTAACCAATTCATATACATAAGCCAGATCCGTCGAAATGCACGAACCAGCCTGCGAGGAATGAGAATGTGTATGAATGAATTATAAGGAGATAGCAAGAATATATCACAGCTCTAGAGAGAATTAGAACTAATAATTGCACCTTTTGAACAATGTCCAAATTCAAAGATTTCACTTGTTCTAGAAGACTTCCAGAAACACCAACTTCAAATATCTTGTTCACATGTAGGAGTGAACAGATGCTCTACCAGAGAAAGGGGAAATTTGATTAGTATATTAGTGTGCCAGCTGTATCATGGTCAACATACATTTAATTCATGCTTCCAACATTGATGCTGATAAGGGTTCAATCGAGCTGTTTAAGTAAACAATGTTCACAAGTATAATATTGGAGCTTTTGACAACTAAGATTCCATTTATATCTTCTTGAATTTGTTTTCTTTAGTTCATCTCAAAGCATCCAAATGATTAATTTCCATGGGGAAAAAAACCGTGACTGCTCACGTTGTTTACAATGCATGGGATCCGGAGCTGGAAAAATAGTTACAGGTCTTTCTATGCCTCATTTTGAACAAAACTAGGACCCATGGAATGGAAACTAGAGTCATGCTTCAACATGCACCGAGGAGTTGGACAAAGAATCCACAAGGTCTACTATCTCTAGAGGCAGAGTCGCATGTATGAAACATTACCTTCCAAGCAAATAAGTCATGTTTATCGAACTCTTCTGAACATAGAAATCAACGAGAATAAGAAAAAGAATATTATTTATATCGACCACTTCATCTAGCATCTGGAGGGGGTCATCGAGAATCCAAGACCACAAAGAATCATGCTTTTGATTCATATCTCCATATAGATGTATGGAGCACTCTGAACTCAGAAAATCGTAGCCACGTGCACAAGGGTCCCACTTACCTTCAAAAAAGCTATCCAATCACCAGTTGTACATGCAGAACTTGGCGAGTTGAATTTCTTCGACAAGAAAAGGGAAAATAGTCACGAACTTTAATTTCATTAAGTACAGGATAGCAATACTAATCATGTGCTAGGGCTACAAACTTCAAGCAATGCAAGAATTTTAAAAGCCTCATTTCTGCAAAGGGAAAAAATGTCGTCGTAATTGATGTAAAGGTGTGCAATTTGCATGGACTAGAAAATGTAGGAGAGAGAGAGAGAGAGAGAGAGAGAGAGAGAGAGAGAATAATCCATTGAAAGTGTGAAAGATTGCGGTGTTTCGATCGATGCATGCAGTTATTAGTTTGAGAATGAAGTTTATATTATTTTGGAAACAACACAAAGGATATAGATAGAAAAAAAGAGAGAGAAAAGTAAAACTATTGGTGCACCTTGAGTATGTGGGGGATATCCTTCACGGATTTCAGAGTTTCCCGTAAAGAAGCCAATAATTCTTCGGAACAATGGAAGAAAGATATCTTCATTCTATTAAAGAACATGAATTTTGTTTAAGGCAGATAGAGGATACATAATACAGATGCATTTCTTAGTTCATGCTTAGTCATGTGATCACCATTCAAGCAAGAGTTAGAAATGCTGATTACTGTTCTAATGATCTCAGGCACCATTCATGCCCAGTCATATGCGATAAACAATTCAGTCTATAAGGCTTCAACAAGGCCTCATCTCGCTGTGTTATCAGGTTACCTATCTCTTGTTCTGGTGTTTCAATCTGGCAACTTAGTCCTCATAAAATGAATATAACCTTAAGTAGGTCAGGGGATAAAAGGATACAGCATTAAGACGATAGTTGAGGCCATCAAGGTCTAGTATAGGCCTCAGAAACCAGCTCCTAGTGCAAGGAGCACCATCATCAAAGGCCTTGGTTTTTTATGGTAAGAAGGAGCAGAATAGTAAGTTCCTCAATTTGAATTTACCTCAAGAGACGTCTGCCCATTGGCGTTACACACTGGAATAAACACAATTAGCTTAGTACTTGGTCAGAATCCAAATGTACTGAAGAGTAGGGAAAAAAATGGCTCCTGCATACCTTATTCATCATCCCAAACACAGAGAAACTGCAGCTTAAAAATATCAGCAAACATTTATCAACAAAAACATCGAGAGCACGTTTCAGCATTTACCCTTCTTTTGCTCTGCCAATGCCCATATGGCTTGGATGTTTGTCGGTTTGAAATATTTGCAGTGCCTCGTGAGCCGCCGCATCTACTTTAAGAAACTTGTTTCTAGTTTTATTGTGAAGTCTTGCATGTATTAAAAGTTTCATTTTCTAGTGAAAACTAAGATTGGAGATTCGAAAAGTTGACTATCTAAGATAGAAGACGTGTAAGAAGATACAGTGAAATTTCGCTGATGGAGTCAATTGTAATTGCTGCATTTCCACATTCCTGTTGTTCAAAGGTATCTACAATCCTTTCGTTCTCCAATATGGCCAGAAGCCCTCCACTCACACGAACTTGAAGGTCACTTCGAATGTCCATCATAGAACTTAGCTGCAGTTGATCAAGTAAGAGATACTTTATAGAAGGGTGAACAAACCTGCTCTGCTTTAAAAGCTCAAGCTTCGATCATATTCAAAAAAATTGGTTAATAGTAAATAAAAATGTAACAAGAGAAACATGAAAAAAGCACAAGAGTCTGATGTTATAAATTAGTTGAGAACTTGACATCCACAAGAAATGAATAATTTGATTAAAAAAAAAAAAAGCATGTCCAGTGAGCTTTCAACCGTGGAGTTCTATTACCCAAGAAACTCAAATTCAGACAGATAACAATACAAGCAATACAATTAAACATCAGAGAGAGAGAGAGAGAGCAAGATAGAGTCACTGGACTCTGTACTGTCAATGTAAGGCATCACTCTGGCACTGATCCATGTAAAGCACGTGGTATTTCTTCACAAAGCCAGCACATAAACAGAAAAAATGACACATCTTTTACTTTCACTTTCTAACAAAATTTTAGTCTTTCCAAGAAATTCACTAAATGTGTTATTTGTTATTTGTTCTTGCCTCTAATTTTGGTTTAGTAAGCTAATTTCTCATGCAAGCTTTACCAATGATATAAATCCTCACATTGAATTCATTATATACTACTCAAACCTTTTGGTTAAGAGTTGAAATAGACTCTGAAAAAGAACAGAAGTAGTTGCATTACAAAAAGCATAGAAATATAGTTGCTCACCCCAAAATTAGACTAGATCCTACTCGGAGCTTACTTTGTTCTTTCTAGAAGACAGATGGATTCCTCTTTAACTTTTCAAACACTGGTGAATAATTTTGACAAAATCCACAGAAGCTGTGGTCACTCTCAAGTTCTGCTGATAAACTCAACATCTAGTCCCCTAGCTCTTACACAACCAACATATTATTCAATAGCTTCTACCGAAATGTAAAAAAACCTATAATGACCTTTGTAGGTATTTAATGACCTTCATAATCAGACGCACTTCCTCAAGGAACAGTTTTCTCGTAAAATCTCAAAATGACGTCCAGGGGGCACTATTTGCTTCTGAAATCAGTGCAGAACCACCATTATTTATGCTCCCCGCCCTATACTAAGTTTCCCAAAGGCAACTCAACTCAACAAAGCCTTTTCCCAACTGCTTGGGAAGGCTACAAGAATCTCTATTTGCAGTTCCACTTGATCAAGGGTTATATCTCAGTTAAACCACAAGCTGACATGGCTTTCTTTGTTATGTCAAACTAAGCTATTCCAGTCTCTTGCGTCCCTTTGCATTTCTATTACCATCAATGCGGATGATATCATTCTTCCTGACTAGAGCAACCCGTCAGACAAATTTTAGTCAGGAAAAGATATGCAGAAAAAACAAAAAAGAAAGAAAAAGCCATAGCTTGCAAGGACATATAGCCAAGCAAGCTTTGTTGGGTTGAATTAGCATGCCTGTGTGCACACTAACGCAGAAAAGTTTAAAACAATAGCACTTGCTCTACATTTCTAATGGACGTATTTATGTCATGAGTATAGACACAATCACAGTCATGACGAACAACTTAAAAATAATTTGAACATCACTTGCAAAATTGAAGCTCAATCTTGAGATGGAATAGAAGTCATATTTGCAAGTTAAACTCACGTAACAAATTCTCTCCTTGATGTTGAATCCATCATCCATTCCTGAGACTCGGAGGTATATCAATCTGTTCACAAAACATTAAGGTGAACAAGAGAGAAGAACAAGTCAGGAAAGAGATAGAAGCATTAAGTCTATAAGTTTATAAGTTCACAAAGCTAAACGCTCTCTTCACCATTTTCCCTTCCTCTGTATTTTCCTTGTATCTCCGATTGTTGAGGAAACTGTTGGTAAAGTTTCAGGAAGTCAAAATATAGTGTTTAGTCTAGAGAGACATGCTAAATGTGCATGTGTGAAAACCAACTGCGTTGTCGTAGTTGGCCAGACGATGACACCCACATGGGAAGTTAGGGATTCGGACCAGAGGTACCCCAGGGCTTAGACCTGGTAATTACCAGGTTCATGTGAGACAGGAAGAACACACGTAACCAACGATTAGTGAGATTTGTACCCTTGTTTTATGTTCATAAAAGCTAATTACCCCACACACAAAAAAAAATATTAGTGAGATTTGTAGTTGCTGTTAAAGCTATGATGTGCAGATACTTTATGATATGCTTTCTTCTTCTACGAGAACATTTTGTTTTGACCTAATGGCACCGCAATAGGTTGATACAACATTCTGCAGAGACTTCTATACCTGTGCCATGCTTGCTCGTAGCTGAATATTGAACTTTTCATAAGCTTCAGAGGAGCCTCACATGTTCCATCTGCATCAGATCAAAGAGTAAACAATGCCCTAACGAGCTGACAGTTGAACAATCAACCAGCTATGAGCAGCATACCATTTTGCTGTAAAGCGGTTAAAAAAGACTCCTCACTTTTAGTGCTTGTGTAAATGATCAGGGGCTTGGCTTGATATTTTACTGAACCAGCGTAAGTCAATAGTAGAGAATAAGATGCAATGATGCATGAAACAAACATGCTGAAGGAACAAATTGATACCGCAGAAAATGGGGCTATCACATTGTGATATTGAAACCTGTTTTTGAAAAAATACGAAAACTCATACCCATATCAAGTAGGGGGAAATCTTCACCACCATCTTCCCAAATTTCCATCACATAAAGTTGGCGGCCAATTGAATCGTAATAAGAAACTCCAATTCTAGAAGAAAAGTTATTGAAGCCATAGTTAATCAACCATAAGAAACGGCACGTGAATTCAAGAACAAAGAAATGCCAAAAGTGTATCCTGCGTCCTACAAGCAACCCTGTGTGTGTGTGTGTGAGAGAGAGAGTCTTGTAGTAATCCCCACACCTTATAGTAGCACATCACGTACCACATACAAAAGGAGAACACTGAGAATACAATGGTAGTGATAAAACTATGAACGGCAATAGACATGGTGTCACTGCTATTTAGAAGAGAATTTGTGAAGTTTCCACAAACAATATTTTCTGGTTGCTAACAGAGGGAGGAACATGTAAAAACTAAGAGTCTCCTCTATACAGGTCCAACTGGCCTGTATTTCAAAATTAGTTCCCGAAATTTCAGTAAGGATTTCCGGTCAAAATACCAAAAAATACTCATATTACCTAAGACCGATACCTTCCGTTTTGCAAATGAACTTTGGTTTGTACTACAAAATCAGGTGGCCAGGCAGAACCAACAAAATAAATACAGTTCACCCTAGTAGGCAAATTCCATTTTCTGAGGCATTGGAGGCATAGTTGTTATTGTGAAAATGCAATCAATTTTAAATATGCATTTTGAAACGAATAACAACAAGAACACGTCTTCATGAATTCGTTTCTCCTTTCTTCTGGTGCCAATCTAACTCATTTTTTTCCAACATCAATTGTCACCATAACCATGCATAGAACAGGAATAAGAAACTTACCTATGACCGTTCATTATGCAAGCCATATAGACCTGTAAAAGGACCAAACCAAACATCGTGCTCAAATGGTGGTAGCAAGTAAATACACAAAACATATGTCACATTACGCACTGTAAACTCCAATAGATGGCATTGAACTTTGACTTGACAATCACTAAAATAAGTAACATTTATGGCCAAACTATTCAAGATGAGAAACTTGGAGCTTGAAAGCTTTCTTTACAATAGCAGATTGGGTTAGTTCTGGAAGCCAATTCAAATGGAACTCTCAATTATGTTTAAACGAAAATTTACAGCACTTAATACTCCAGTTTTTAGTTCATTCCTAATGTTCTTTCATTTGAGAATGCCAGAGCTACGAGAACTGGAAAATCGCCACTTCCTTTTCCTCCGTTTTATCAGCAACCAAACAAACACTCAGCAGCTCATATGACTCATATGAGTTAGGTTTTTAAAAATAATCCACTGTGTACTTGAGACAACTTTATTAGAAACTGATAGAACAACTCTGAATTTGAATTTACAAATGGAAGTTGCTGAAAAACAATGACCCAGGTATATAATGCGGATGATCTGTTAGCGAAAACAGATGAAAGCAAAGCAAATATAAAAAAAGATCGACCTGGAAAATACTTCAGTTATTAGTTCATTCCGTCGTTATTTTGAGAATTCCAGAGCCACAAGAACTGGAAAATCGGAACTTCCTTTTCCTCCATTTTATCAGCAACCAAACAAACACTCAGAAAGTCATATGACTCGTATGACTTAGATTCTAAAAGTAATCCACGGTGTAACATGAGACAACATTATTAAGAACTGATAGAACAACTCCGAATTTGAATTTACAAAATGGAAGCGGCTGAAAAATAATGAATCCGGTATATAATGCAAGTCATAAGACTCGCGTGAGTTAGATTTTAACAATAATCCACTTTTACATGATACGATTTCATTAATAACTGATAGAACAACTCTGAATTTGAGTCACAAATGGAAGCGGCTGAAAAACAGTGAACCAGGTATATAATGCAAGTCATAAGACTCGTATGAGTTAGATTCTAACAGTAATCCAACGTGTACATGAGACAATTTTACTAAGAACTGATAGAACAACTCTGAATTTGAATCTACAAATGGAAGCGGCTGAGAAACAATGAACCAGGTATATAATGCAAGTCATAACACTCCTATGAATTAAATTCTAACAATAATCCACAGTGTGCTTGATGAGACAGTTTTATTAAGAACTGATAGAACAACTCTGAATTTGAATCTACAAATGGAAGCGGCTGAAAAACAACGAACCAGGTATACAATGCGAATGATCTGTTAGCGAAAACAGATGAAAGTAAAGCAAATATAAAAAAATCGACCTGCGGTGTGGCTTCTGTTTCGTCTACTTCCTCCATAATTTTGAGCTTGAACCTTGAATTGAAAATTGGATGCAATTACGAATTCGCAGAGAGAGAGACAGGGGGAGGGGGGGTTTCCGAAATTCGTTTTTGGCGTGAGGAACGTGACCCGCCATATGCATATACCCGCTCGCTAAAAAGCGCGGTAAGTAACGGAACTTGCAAGTGTATGTTCCCGTGCTTAGTTTGGCCTTATAAATTGGGGAAATTGCAGTTTACCACCTTTGATTTCGACGATGAGCGAATTACATCCTCCAATTTGAAAATTAAGGAAATTAACTCCTATATTTTTGTAAACTAAAGTGCACTTTTACATAGAAATTAAAAGATGATGGAGTAGGTCAGGCTACGAGGCGTCACACATAAGGATCCGAGTTAGATTCAATGATCATTGGGCCAAAGGATGACTGAAGATTGGCATGATCGGTCCTCGACCCAATTTGTTCTTGTGTGCATGATCAAAGGCTCCATGATAGCTTCTTTTAGAATTCTATTTTAGAAGTGGAAAAGAAGCTTGGGAAATGTACTGGAATTCTTCTTTATTGCAATTAAGGTAGTTACAGATTAGCAGAGCCTGACTACTTGCAATAGAAAAAGGAAAGCAGTTACGAAAATAACAGAATTACACATACGCCCCTACTGTTAAGACATAATTACACATATGCCCCTAAGCTTATCACTCCAATGTGCATCTAGCCTGTCTTTGGGTGCATGAACAGCGTGTGGGTCGAGGCCAAACGCAAAATGGTTGACATGACCACGACATAGTAGCTCCGTAACTCCACGTAGAATGACTTGGCACGTCCGTATAGAGTACGGCCTAGCACTCGATGCGTCGTGCATGATGTTAGAGATGGAGGCATTTGTTTTTGAAGATGTTGTTCATGTGGTACTTGTCCCAAACGTGGTGCATGAGACAATTGGCCTAGGCATTGTGGTTCATGAATCTTTTATGTCAAACATCACAGTGCATGTCCCATAACGGTCCTCTATATAAGGTAACTAAATAAACATATGATAAAGTACGTGATGTTTCACACTCTAGCAAGTGTTTTTTAGTTAGACCTTTCTTTTCCATAAACTAATTGAAGTATCGGAGTGTCCTCTGACTGATCGACACTAATTTTTAGTTAGACCTTTCTTTTCCATAAATTAATTGAAGTATCGGAGTGTCCTTCGGCTGATCGACACTAATTGATTTTGTTTATCTTGCAATTCAAATTTAAAAGAATTAAGTATAAGTAACCTAGAGAGATCCATTGAATTTATAACTCCACAGACAATAATAAATGCATATACTAATTAGAGTCGAATAATATGACAAAAAAATTGACACATCGATGAGAAAAAACACACCCGCTTGCATATGACTATGCAAAAGGGGACCCTTACAAGTTAAAGTCTCCTTGATGAGAAGTGACATTGTCCAATCGAAATCTTATCGTCATTGTGGTAAGTTAAGTAGCCTTTACAATGCATTAGCACCCTCACATGGCTTTGCGCCCTCTACTAACGGCTTTTCATGCCTCACACCAAATCACGTGTCAAGAATATGCTTTCTTGTTAAGATGTGATATTGTCCCTTCAAAATGCTTATCATCAACTTGACAAGTTAAATTGCCTCTACGATGCATTGATACCTCACACGATGGGCATACTCGACTAATATTTCTTATGGTTCTCCCCACGATTGGGTTGGAGGACAAAATGGAGGTACACAAGGAGGGCTTGAATCGTGCTACCTTACTCCGTCTCTTATTCCATAATTAACTATTGGGGTGACGGTATTATTGAAAAAATCAAAGCGAAGAAAAATGTTGTAGTTCAGTCAGTTTAGCAGTAGGACTCGATCGATTTTCATTTAATCGTACATACTTTTCGGTTCGGTTTCATATTCTTTTATTGATTGTTCTGATCTACCCAATTGAACCGAATCAAATTTACAATACACAACATAAGAAAAATATTTTTATAGGATGAGATAAATTGTAATCGTTAAATTATACGACGAGATAAACTAATTGGTGAATTTGGCCTAAAATATAGCAGGTAGCCTAATTTTACGAAGTCATTACGGATTAATCTTTTTAAGTGGATTGTAAGTTATGGAATATCAATACATGTTGTAGTTGAATTATGCCAATTTTTGATCAAACTGACTAACCCGACCAAACCAATCAATCCCGAACCAACATCAATTTTTTCGTAAATTTGGTCACCCTAGGAACGAGATATTTTTATCCCGAACCAATTGTATCTAGAGTTGCATGTTGACAAATTAATCGTACTAGAAAGGATTTCACCCGTAGTTATCTTGGCCCATTTACCACGAAGTTAACTTGTCCTGTCCCTTATTTATTTGGGCTTGGGCTTGGGCTTGAACTGACTGACATTCAAGACTGAAGCACCACTAGGTCAAACGGGCCTAAATTACTGACGGCTCAACTGAAATTTTGCCTTAACCTATTAGACGGCACCGTTCAGTGCAGTCGAAAAAACTTTCCGTTCCCGTTCTCCCTCTGCTTTGCCACTGCACCTCCCATGTTCCGCATGTGAGAATTTGTCCCCGAATACTGGAAAGGAAAATTCTGAAGTCGAGCATCCTCTCTCTCTAGATATACAGAGGCGACGGCAAAAACCTACGGTTTCGATCCAAGTGTATTAAGATTCGCAACTACCTTGAAACAGGTTCAAACCTTTGAAACTTGTTATCTGATACATTTTCTGTACGATCCGTTTCAATTTCGGCGCTATCTGTTTCCTCTACGCATGTTTGTGATTGGTAACTTTGTAACAAGTTTCATTTATTTACGTTAAGTGAGATTTGTGAGCTGTTTTTGATGCTGGAAGCAGTGCGAAGAGACAAAAACCGATGATGTTGAGCATTTTAAGGCGAAGAGCAGTCCTTCAGGGAGGCTTGTCTTCTTCGGTACAAGCTATAGACCCTATCACTTCCATTGATATGCGCATTTGTTTTGTAATCGAGGTTGTATGATCGATAAATCACTGTAATGAAGCTATTTGGTATCAGATTTTGAGTCAATCGTTCCATCTCATTCGACCAGCTGCATCTGCACCTGGAATTCACTCAACTGCAGGAGGAGAGGTACTAGTTCTTTTGGTTTGTTTATCCAGGCTGTTATTTATAATCTGTCCTGAAGGAACTATGCTCTCTCTATATCCGGTGTTATGTACGAACAGATGTAAACCAGTCCAAATCCTCTACGCGGTAAGTGCAATTGGTAAGACAAGAAAAAAGGAAGGGGAAGTTTCTAGGAAAATGATCTTCCTTCACGTTTCCTGCTGCTTAGAAAATGTAGATCGTATTTTTTTCAAAACAAAATGACAACAAATCATGAAAAGCAAAAGGAGAGCTGATTTCGCTGCTAAGAATTCATCCCTTTTTTCTGCTCTTCTTTCCCTTTTCAATGGGTACCAAACAAGGAACACTTAGGAAAAGAAATGGAAATGAGTTCTGGAGTCACGTGTTGCGTGGGACGTGTGTTTCCACTGGGAATAACTTGTTTGGACCAACACAAACAGTTTTACCATAGCATCTCCAAGGGAGGTAACAAATTTCTATACTGAATTTAACTTTGTTGACATGTGGTAAGTTGAAGAGCAAGTTGCAACAAGTACACTCCAATCTTATGTTCGGTTGAGTGTTTCTGAAACGATTTTTCGGAAAAAAAACTCTGAAATGTTGTTTGGTGCAAGTGTTTCACAAAAAATTTGAGAGTTAAAATTTTTTGGCATTTTCGAGATGTTCTTTTTCTCTTCTTTTATAGAGAAGTGAATATTATTTGAGAAAAAAGTAAAAATATTTGGGAAAAAATTTCCCAAAAAAGTTCAGAAAAATTTTCTAAATTTTTTTGGGAAATAACCAAACGAACGCAGTCCTTCGACTTTAAGGGATCTACTTTTCCAAAAGATTATTTTTATTTTTTGCCAAAAAATTAATTAACCAATCACAAAAACCATATTTTATGATGTGACAATTTGAAGGGCCATTTCTCGCACCAAAATGGTAAAGCAAGTTTACTACCTTGGAGTGCCTTTTGTTGACATGCTCTTCAAATGTAGTTTAGTTTTGATTTTGCTACCTCCATTGGAGATGCTCTCAGAGAATATTGAAGAGGTTGTTATTATCTTCTTAGAAAATGAGAATTGCCAATTATACACTATAGATAATTGTTCACTTCTAAGTTTTTGACCAAAACCAAGTAAAAATTCAGTTTCGAACGTCGGAAGTACTTTATGTTACGCTATAGTTTTATTTGGTTCAGTCAGAGGTATAGACTAACTGTGCTTGGTTGCATGTGGCTAATAGAGAGCAAGTTAGGTTTGCTACTCTGCTTAAATATTCTCCCTACGAGAGCATACAATGTTTGCTTCCCAAGGTTGATATGAAAATTTCTAAGAATTTTTGCTCTCAAGCACGTGAACAGATTCTACTTCAGCCAAGAGTATCTGGGCATGTTCGAAGCTTGTGTCACCTCATTTTGCCAGGTACTCTTTAGGCCATCTCTATTGTTCTAATGTCATGTAAAATGTTGACACATTTGATTCTATTTTTGTGACTAACTACCCCAAATGCTTTTTCTTGTGATAGGCTGCTCAACAAGTTTATGTTCAATAAGGTGGGTGATGCCTTCTTATTTATGTATGTTATCATATGGTAAACTGTATTGGCCCTCATCAGGTAGCCTGAGGATGGAACCCAACTATGTGATTGCAATGATTGGTGATTCAAATAAAGGTTTACCAGAATATTTATGCAAAGAAAGTTAATCAAACATAAGTTGGACAAACAAATGGAAGCTCTTCAGATAAAGTTATAAAACTGTTTGTTAAATCCTTGGGGTTCTCGTACATCACTCAAAGCCATCTTCGAGTCCCAATATGAGGTCACATGCTTGTATAAGCCAGGTTCAGGAAACCATATGTCCATCGTTGATGAGTTTTTTGGCGAGAATTGCAATTTATGCATGAAGATGCTTTTCCACCAGAATTCATTTGGAAAAGATAAGAGGAGATAGTAAGAATGAATAAACCAACCCATGCGGGAGGGATAAATACTAATTAACATTCTGTTTAATGGAGATGCTCTGCTTTATGGTTTGCTGGTTCTCCATATTTGTTTTCAAACAACTTATCTGGTGTGCAGCGAAGTTAGTGCCCATCTTCACCCAGAGGCTACCAGGCAGATACAGCACAGGCTGTTTTCTTCTGACAATGGTGACTTTCTTTTAATGCATGCATGCTGCTGCATCATACCGTGCTAGCAATTTTACATATTAAGTTACTTTACAGACTGTGAGCTTGTCTTGGAAGGTATAGGCCTGTGTTGGGGCAATTTCCTCCCCCCGCCCCCTTTTTAGGAAGATAACTTAGATAATCTCCTGTATGAAAAAGTTGAATTTTAATAGCACAGCAAGTGGTTGGTGTTATTTTAGACTTTATTAGCAAGAATTTGGGAACAGTGACTTGCATTTTTGCAGATGGACAAAAAGTTGAGGAAAAGTTTGCCCTTCCATAGTCAATCATAAACTTTCAAGCACGTATTTACGGATTTTGTAAAGTTCAACCCCTTAGAAGAACTGCGGAGATGTTATAATTCTACTAGATTTTGTAAAGTTCAACCCCTTTCTCTTTTTTTCCTAATTCTACTAAGACTACATTTTAAAACTAGGAAATTAGCGACAAAAATACTTTTTAGGCCACATAAAATCATGTGTAAAACCTGAAAAAAGTTAGATTTAATCCACCCTTCATGTAACTTATGTGTGAATCCTACAGCCCATGCTAAAAAATTATGAAATAACTAGAGCACCGCTGGCTCTTGAATTATAAGAAAGTATTCATGAGACCAACCAGAAAGAATCTCACTTTGGTAATACGACTGTCGAGAGTTAAGACTCTTAACATTAATGCGATAACTTTCCTTTTCACTGATTTTTTTTCTTCTTTGATGTGGACCCTTTTGATTTTGCTTTAAGTTTCCGTCACATATATGTGCTGTCTAAGCAACGCAATAGCTTCCTTTCAACGAGTACATTAACCTCCAGGGAATGTCCGTGTAGATTTTACTCTGTTGTTAATCTCAGATCATGGCTGCAAGCTTAGCTTAGATTTAAGTAGGGGTCATTAGACAGTGTCTTAAAAGACGGTAGAATCAAACATGAGCAGCAAGCTGCACATATAGTGTGTAGATTGTAGAATGTTAGCATGCTTCCTTCTTCACTTGCTAGTAAAACAGTTTATAGAAGTACTAAATTTCTTCATGTATGAGTGACACAGGTGATGTGGTTGATGCTGTTGTGCCTTTCATGGGGGAATCTATAAGTGATGGAACTCTTGCAAAATTCTTGAAGAGTATGACTCTTGGTTTTTCTTTCCCAATTTCCTCCACTCAAGTATCTTTTCTCAGTGTATATAAGTAGTTGATGTTGGTTCGCACCTAAAATTTTGGAGCAGATCCTGGTGACAGAGTAGAAGTTGATGAGCCAATTGCCCAAGTTGAAACCGATAAGGTACTTTGTAAAGCACCAATTCTATGTTGTAAAGCACCACCATAATGTTCTTCACGGTTCTAAAGTTGTCGACAGGAGTCAGGACTGATTGCTTTTTAATATTTTGATTGTTTATCTTCCGCCAGGTGACAATAGACGTTGCAAGTCCTGAAGCTGGTGTAATCCAAAAGGTAAAATGTCAGCGAGGTTATGTTTCTATGGTTTTCCTTATACAAGCTCACCACATTCTCCTTTGTTTCCTCGGGAGTGGCTGGGATTCTGATTGTGTACTTGATCATTGATAGTTTGTAGCAAAAGAAGGGGATACTGTGGAACCTGGTACCAAGATTGCTGTCATTTCAAAGTCCGGTGAAGGTGTAGCCCACATTGCTCCATCTGAGAAGACATCTGATAAAACTGCTTCTCAGCCTCCACCTCCTGCTGACAAGAGTGATGAGGATAAGCAAAAGCCTAAAGTTGAAAGTGCTTCTGCTGTACAGAAGCCCAAGGCAACTCCTCCTCCTCCTCCTCCTCCTCCTCCTCCTAAGCGTTCTGCTACAGAACCTCAGCTTCCCCCGAAAGAAAGGGAAAGACGAGTAAGTCTACAGTTCATAATTTGTGCCATATATTTTTCCATCAGAAATACATTAATCTAGTTTTCTGTTCGAGGGAGTTTTCCAAACTGCTTCACCATATGACTACAGTTTATCACGATCACAGGTTCCTATGACAAGGCTCAGAAAACGTGTTGCAACCCGTTTGAAAGATTCTCAAAACACCTTCGCACTGTTGACAACATTTAACGAAGTTGATATGTAAGTGTATATCCATGTTTTTTATGCTTTCATTATTTAGGGCTGTTGGGTGGCTTATGCCAAGTTTCCTCAGATCTAGGGTTTGTCAGTCAATAAGGTTAGGGCTCAATTCAACTAGTTCATATCATCTGATGCTGCTCAACCCTAGACCGACGGAAGAAAAAAAGAAAAGAAAAAAGCACGATGATGCTTGACATGTCACGCTTGTGATAGAATTTTGTTGGTTGTATATTTTCACCTTGTTTATTTGCTACTTCTTGCAGGACTAATTTGATGAAACTCCGTTCTGACTATAAGGATGCTTTTGTGGAAAAGCATGGAGTCAAGTTGGGACTTATGTCCGGGTTTGTGAAGGTATGTAATAAGCTTGCAGCTTTTGTTACTGCAACGGAGCATGGTCAAAGTTGTGCTCATGTTCGGCTATGCTGTTCATATGTGTTGCTTTCATTTTTTTCTTGCTTATCTCAAAAATAATTATTGATTAATGTTTCAAATATCAGGCTGCTGTTAGTGGGCTCCAGAATCAACCTATTATCAACGCTGTTATTGATGGAGATGATATAATCTACAGAGACTATATAGACATTAGCATAGCTGTTGGTACTCCAAAGGTTTGTCAAAATTTGTTGTTTCATCTTACAAAGTAGTGAATCAAAGTTAAAAAAAACTAAAAAGTAGGCAAAATGTGCAGAATTCTGATCTCAATAGATTGTGGGCTTCCTCTAGCCCTTTGTTTTACAGTCTTGTTACAGCTGTATGATATATGTTATACCTACTCTTGGAGACATGTTCTGTGCCCTGTTTCTGATTTTTGCATGCAATTTACCTGTAACATATTGTTATGCTCTACATAATTTAAATGGTGAAAGAATTCATTTCATGAAAATTAGGAAAATGAATTGTTGACGAAGCAAGATATCTTACACGTACATGCTTCATCTGATAAGTATGATATTTATGTGTAGGTGCCATATTTGTGCAAGATGCATGTTCGACTATGGTAGGCAATTCCAGTGCCTTGTGTATATGTCCATAATAGAAAAATATACTCCAGACCTCATTTTGGTTTATATCCTCCAAAAATATGATAAAAACTATACTCATACGTGTGTTTGTGGTAGACACGAGTCAGTCGTTGGCAATTTCAGTGCCCTGTTCCTGTGGAGTATTTTATTTGTTGGGACACCCCAAACACTCCAGACCTAGCCCAAAGTATGCAACATAATTTTATCTGTTGGTTAAGGAAGTTTGATACCATGCACATAGCAACCGCAAGTCAGAATGCAGTGGTCATTCTGTGTTATGGGGAACAAAATTACGATTTTATGTTATATTCTAGTATGCTAAAATGAACTCAATGAACCTCACCTTCCAAATTAGGATTTTGTGATTCAGAAATCTAGATTATCACGTGAAGTTCTAGATTTTATGCTTGTGTATAACTGCATTAATGTTTGTTTCGGTGTCCTTCCTTGTGTTTGCGTGATCTTGTGTCTGTCCCCGTGCCACTTAGGCTTCTTTTGTATTGACACTATCCTTGCAATAGTTTGCCTGTTATCCTTGGGGATTCCCTTCCACACACACGCTGTGGCACGAATAATGACTACTTGATGATATGCTTGATCAACACAGAACTCCCACTTCTTTCTTTTTCTTGTATGGCCCTTATTTAGTTCCTCAGACTAATACCAAACACTTCAAAGTGATTGAACATTACAGTTTTGTTTGGCTTTTTCGATTCTACACTGATAATATAATTTGGTACCCCCTCCTTCAGGGTCTTGTTGTTCCAGTTATCCGCAACGCTGAGAAGATGAATTTCGCTGATATAGAGAAAGAGATCAACACCCTTGCCAAGAAGGCAACTAGTGGAACTATATCGATTGACGAGATGGCTGGAGGTTCATTCACAATATCTAATGGTGGTGTTTATGGAAGCCTCATAAGCACCCCCATAATTAACCCCCCTCAGGTATGGCTCCGCTGATTTATTCATCAACTAGAAACTAAAAGAAGGTGAAGTTTTTATGTTCCCCCTCATAAATCAGCACTCGTTTATCCTACCCCTTCGTTACATGACAGATAATGGGTAGTTTGGCTACCTTGTTTTTCCCTTTCGTTTTGGCCTGTGTTTGGATCTTGGAGTTGTGGGAGAAAAGAAAAGATCAGGGATTCTACTTCATTGCATATGAAAAGGAAATGAAGTAGAGTCTCTTCCATTTTGTTTTTCGCGTATAAATTCCTCCACGAATCCGAGATTTAAAGGCAACCTTGATGTTATCAACTTTGAGGATCAGCACCACTCACGCAATTTGATGTTTTCGACAGTCTGCAATTCTGGGTATGCATTCTATCGTGTCCCGGCCGATGGTTGTTGGAGGAAACGTAATTCCAAGACCGATGATGTACATTGCTCTGACATATGACCATAGGCTGATTGATGGGAGAGAGGCAGTATTTTTCCTACGCCGTATCAAGGATGTGGTGGAGGATCCTCGGAGGTTGCTCCTAGATATATGAACACAGTCGCAGGTCGTGCTTTATTATATGATTTGCTGGTATAGTTTGAAACTAAATATAATGGGAGTTCATTAAACATGAATGAATGTCCAGGGTTTAAATTTTGAAGGATAACTTTAGTGATTTATGAATTGCGGCTGGCCGGATTCACATATCAAACAAGATACTGTTCTAGAATATGTTTTCCAACTTTTTGTTCCCCCAAAGTCACCTATACACTGGTCCCTTGTCTTTTTACGATTGATTTCAGATTGAAGAGAATTCAGAGATTCTATTTAAGAAGTACGCAACTAATATTGCCTATATTTTAACGGTATTCCTACCGTAATGCTGTGACATTTAGTTTGAAGTACTCTAAAGTCCCGTGTACATGCTCGAAGGTCAATTTCCATTGTAGTTACGAAGATTGCTTTTCATTCATGCCGATTTGGAGACAGGCAAAGTGTGGAAGAAGGATGTGATTACTGCAGGAGCCTGACTCTATGTTGTGTTTGTTGAGGTTTTCAAAGTTTTCTTTCTGTGTTTGTTCTTGTTACAAGGAAGGTGCCAGTGTTCTTCACATACAAGTCAAATCTCAAGATAGCCTTTCATGAGCTGCAGGTTGGGGTGCAATCGATTCAGGTCGAATGGAGTTTTGAGATACGTTAGACTGAACCAATTGATTCAGGATGAATATGTTGAATACTGATCCTAACCTAATTAATAAGGGAACTAAAATTGATTCGGTATGGTTCGTTTGGGTTGCAGATTTTGATTTTGATTGAGTTGCATCATTTTAACAAACAATAGGCCCCATGGAAGAAAAAAAATAGATTATATTACATGTTCACAAATCAATATTCCTATTAAATGGGTTGGAATCTCAAAGTTCTTTTATCTTGAACCACAAAATGAGATTGATTCAAAACCACTTCAAAATAAGATTGATCCAAAACCACTAAAAAATTAACACCAATTCAATCTAATTTGGTTTGAATATTACGGTATTTGGTTTGGTTAGGACGGATCAGGTGAAATTTTAAATAACCAAAACCGAACTAAAAATTATAATTTAAAAAAAAAATGACCGATCGTACCTATGCTAGCACCGACCATACCCCCAAAGTTTTCAATCAATTTGTCATACTTTGTGAGTCTCATCATGAACAAGAAAATGAACCTAATAGACCCGGGACAGTGAGATCACTATAGCTCCACCCTCGAAGAAATATGTATCATGAAATGAATAGTCTTATTCTTAATTTTATCAGCCCTTGAAAGCTTTTTTTGGATGTTTCCAACGTCCAACGTACAATCTCAGAGAATGCAAAGAACATATCTAAAGCTCTCCAACTAAGTAACATTTTAAACATGAACAAATTTATTATTTATAAGCACTACTGTCAAGTATTTATAGCATATATGATTTTAAAAGACAAGATATATTATCTGTGAAGCAAGACATAATATTATGGAGATAAATTTATCAAAATATCTAAAGAATGTACCTATTTCTATGGAGATTTTTCAACTCAGTGAGATCTGTTGAACACACTTGCTACAATATACATCCGCCCTTGATCTTAAGCTCCTTCAAGTGCTTGTCCGCAAGTATTTGTCTACGAATTTTATGGTGGACTGCAGGTATTTGTCATTAGAGCTCAAACAAGATTTGGCAGTTTCCATCAGCTTGGAGAAGAATGGCAATACTTCCTGATCTAGCTGCCAACATAAAACGGCATCAAGGATCGCATTTAGGCAACATATTGGTGTAAAATAAAAAATATTGGTGCACAGATCCAGACACAGATACATCCCAATAGCGGAATTCTCTCTACAATGAGTATAATTGATGAATTCATATCTCATACTTAGAGAGAGGGATCTATTCTATTATTTTATTTGATTTGGAGAATCCCGGGTAAATGCAACTAAACTACATGACATTTAATTGGAAGTTTAAGCATAAAAATCTAGAATCTTCAATTCAAAAGGATGCATAGAGGAGGCTTCAATGAAAGATTCACGGTCAGCAAATATCACATCACGAGAAAAGTACCAGTCAAAAGAAGATATGAACTTGACAACAAAAAATGATACGATGGGTAAACCATGTACACCACTATTCACGTGTTATGCGTGGAATCTTGGTTATTTATCAAGAAAATATGTCATCCATGCAAGAACGATGACAATCGTGATACACCACTCACTTCTCGTGAAATGGCTCAGAACCCTACAAGCTCTGTTTCCTCATATCAAAGTGCCTAAACCCTAGACAAGCATAACAGCAAGCTACTAAAGATGGAATTGCCACTTACGTTGAAACAGGATGCAATACAGTTGCAAGCTTCAAGAGCCATGCTTCCACGAGCAACCTTGGTCCAAGCATTATCATAACAAGACAGCACAGTTGGTAATCAGTCAATAAAAGCAAGAATAACACATTGAATTCAAACTTACCTGCGAAGGCTCCTGCATAATATTGTCAACAAGGTTTTGAAGAATAGAAGCAGACAATGACAGAAGCTCTTGCAAATAGGTTGGATCACCAAAGAACAGTTTGTTGTTGCTCAGAATCTGAATGTACAAGAGAGAAATATATCAAACGCCATGGGATATAACATTTAGGGTGTATTCTATTGCCTGAGAAACATACATCTTCGCTTATGCTTAAACAACTGTTCAGGTCAGCTTTGCTAACAAATTCTAGTTCAAGGTTGGAATGCATACATGACATCAACAGTTCAATCTGATTCAAGTCTTTTACTTGACAGTTTGTTGATTTATCAGCATAAGTACAAAAAATTTCAACAAAATCTCAAAAGTTTTCAAATAGGCTTCAATGATGACACGAATTTGTGAAACCAGAATATAAGAGGTTAGCTAAGAAAATACAAGTACCCGTTTAGGGTTTCTGCAGTATGGGAGCTCCAATTGAGAGAGGGTTGCTGCCAAAGAAAGCACCGCGCATAACACCCTTGTCCTCATTCTTGACGACATCCTACACCATGGTGCTAGAACATGAAACCGGTATGGACCAAACATAGGATTTTCAACTCGAAAAGCAAAATACCATGATTGGGAATTAATGAGGACCATTATGCTCCTTAGAATACAAGTGACTCCTTGTTGGGGATTACCTTCAAAACAAAATATCATATAACAACCGCCAAAATCAGAGAACAGAATCACAACTTGTTCTGAAATATGAAGCAGCAAATGCTTTCAACATCCATACATGTAGCATTTAAACCACAATGATTTTGGAATAGTATGGCCATTTGTCAATTGAGCCACACCAAGTTCATTGATACCCCTCAAAAAATATATTTGTGTTACCAATTATTCAGCACATTTTTAATCTCGATCCACATTTCCATTTTCCCCTTGCCAGTTGACTCGGTTTACATTTAGAAATGGGCAGCTTCTAGCAGAAGAGGATAAACAGATAAACAATGATGAGACTTTTGCTATACATGACACTTGAAAGGTATTCAATGCTAACACCTAGAAGCACTTGAAATGGTAGCAACTGATGAAGAATTTACCATTAAATAGACATCAACTTACTGAACTCTTTTATTCTCCACCCTACGTATCAATATCACTGAAACTGGCTAAAACCTAAACACTAATAATTGAAATATGTTACATAATTCCTGGTTTAATTTGTGCACAGTTTAGAGCCATATGAACAGCTAAACACCGTGCTACCAAGCCTTTCTTTACCATCCAAACCCACCGATTCTCAGATTCAAATCTCAAGTTATATATTCCAATTAATGTCAGTGGCCTCCTTACCCAACAATTACCTCAAGATGGGCCACAACTTCCTCACTAGAACAATTGTTGGTCAATGTTGCACGTGACCAAACAATCTTGCCTGGTATTCTCTCGTTTGATCTCAGCTAGGCTATTCCAAAAACATAAACACCAACGTGCATTATAATGGGTAAATAACTTTTAAATAGCACTTGTTGAGAATAATCATTTACTTTTCCTTCATTATCACCATGGTCTAAGCATCTTTAATCGAGCTCATGTGAGTTGTCCACAAACAAAATAGCAAACCTCTTCTTTCAGTCAGGCATTTGTTATACAATACCAAATGTTATACATGGTACCAATTATATACCTGGTGATGTACCAATTTAGGAATGACCGCACACAAAATTTTGTAACATCATTAGCGTATGCAGTATAGTTATCAACTAACTCTTAGGGAAAAACAATGACCTGGAACCAAAACCAGTAGGCTGCACAACTTTCGCATTAAGGAGAGGATCCCGTCAACATCACTTGATATGCGTGAGCCTACAAAGAGCCAAGCTGATTCAGCATTCGCTGTTATATAGAACATTACTAGGGCATTTGGGAAGGGAAATCCTTCAAAGTGTGCTTGGAACTCAGATTTATGGAGGAATTTCTTAAGAGCAAAGAAAAGGAAAAGGATTTACGAAGCTAATTTTGTTCTCTTTAGCTTTTGGTTTCCATGTGCAAATCCCTCAACAAATCCACGATCCAAACAATGCCTAATGTCTGCAGCAACAATTTATGTCAAAGTGTCTGATGGCAAGAAGTGATCAACTAACCATCCATCTGATCCATGGTCTGCAGACATAAGATTGCTGAATCTATAAGTCCATCTGAATGAGAGACTAAGCCAGCCAACAAAGCAACCTGAAATGTAGGAATAAGATAATCAGCAATATAGGTGCCTCTCAGTTTATTATCTCAACTATTTATAAGAAGAAAAAGAGTATATTTACCTCTGCAGTTTCAAGATAAAGATTTAGCTGCTTAACGCAACATGGAACAGAAGGGATTGTAACTTCGCTAAATGCTAGACATGATCTGACAAACATAATATGATTCTGTCCAACTTTCATTGCGTCAACTGCTAAGCAATTGCTGGAGTGAACAAGTGTTTCCTGCAAGTAGGTTTGAAATTTTGAACATTGGCGAGACGGAAAACGAATGCAGTCACTCCAAAGATCTTCAAAACCCCTTTTTATGCATCACAAGTTTAAAGTGCCTCCTTTTATTTAGTCATTCAATGTAATACCAATTTCTTAGCAGAAGGGCTGACTGATCGAGCTTTTGTAAAGAAGCAAGTACTACGTTAAACCCGGAAAAATATTATGATTCTATGACAAGGCTGTCAAGAAATTGTAAGCAACCTACAGAGTGCTACATTTAAGGTCGAGGCATGCACTTCTATAAGTCAAAGTAGAAGGACAAAGAATTGTAATATCAATCATCAAACACTTTTCTTACACACTAGGAACGCATAATAAAGTACAAACCTTGAGTTCATTTACGCCCCCAAAAGCTCCACGACATTCAACTAAGAATGCCAAATGGCGTTCCAGCTCTTGCCCATAGTCGACCTAAAAGCATCAATCTAATTACTTCATTTGAAGAACTCAACTTCACGCAATACAAAAACGAGGCAGTTGAAATGAGTTACCATATTTACAAAATGAGATATCAGGCGTGCAGGTTGTTGATCATCATCATTCTTCATGTTTGAGTAATCTATACCATCATGCAGAGACTGAGAAACTTCAAAAAGAAACTGTACAATGGTTGGATCATGAATGCAACCCTTCCTGCTCGGTTAAATAACCAAGGAAATAAATTATTGACAATAAATTGCTCAACTAATGTACTGTTAGAATTAAGCTTTTCATTCCAAAAATGAAGGTGAAATACATTTCATTAGTTCCCACAGATGTTTCATGTCATATTCATTGTAGCAACCACAAAAATGTTAACTAAGAGGGCATACCTTGTTGCTATGTTGAGAATGTGCATATTGACCATGTGTCTTGTGATCCCATGCATCATATCTAAAATCTCGATGAAATGGCTCTGAAAAATAATTGACATAATATATTGCTTTTTTATCAGTCGTTTTAACAGATAAAACTATATTACGGTTCTAAAATACAAAACCGTGAAACTTGAAACTTGAAACCTGAAGCATGAAACTGATACGTAGGTAGTAGCAAATAATTTTAAGCTAAAAACATAACAAAAAGCTGAATAAGCCTACCAGGGAAAGTATATCTTCCAGGTGGTTAAAATGGCCTAGAAGCTTCAAAAAAATTGATTGCAAGCTGATCAATTCAATTTCAGCAATCTCTTCATTACATGTTCGCTTTACAATACCATCCAGTATACCATTCAAATTATTGTCCTGCGAGGAAATTGATTCATGTAGGATATCTAGATCAGTTTGCAGACTGCACGCGGCAAGCTCAGGTTCACCATATTGAACGCAAAATTCAAAGTACAACACACCAATAAGCTATAGAATAACTATTAACATTCCAAAGCCACCATTGCCAACAAACCTGAGGAATGATGTTGGAGGGAAAACACTGGAACGTAAAGCATCTTCTATCGCTTAGGAAGGGCCAAGTCAAAGGCAACTAAACAAACAATTCAACTAAGCCCAATACTTTATATCTCACCTTGCACGAGTAACTCACCTTGCCACTTAATCCAATTTCAAACCAACCCTCCTGTTTTTTCCCAGTTCAAAGAGCTTCTGACAAATAAACCATGTTTTAACTTAAGCGTATCACTCCTAAAGAGTCAACCATTTTCCGTAGTTCTATGTGGCTAGCACATTAAAGCAAGATTTGGCTCGTCAGTGATGCACCAAAAAAGCATCAATATGTCACTCTATTCTTTTCCCTCAAGTTATTGGTCCAAACAACTGTAGAGCCCTTATTTTACTGGCACATTCTGTACCAGCACATATGTAGCACGGACGCGGATACGGACACGGATTGGGACACGGATACGGACACGGACTCGGAATTTTTGAAAAAAATGGGATACGGACACGGCGGGACACGGAATTTTTTTTTTACATATAGCATATGTATTCATACATATATGATTAATGAATGAACATTAATACTACTCAAACAAAATAACAATACAATCAATACAAATCAAAGAGATGTCCAGGATGAATGTATTATGATTGAGTTGATTAAATATATTAAGGGAAAAAAAACATATATATGGAGCAAGGAACGTACCACTGTACAGAGATCGCTGTGGAGATGGAAATGAAACGTAGATCTTTTTGGATATTTTAGAATTTTAAACCTTCAATTGTAGTTTTAACCCATATATTCTGTTAACATATTTTTCCCAAAAAAATAACAAATCTACCTTTTTCATGTCCCAATCCGCCTCCGTCGTGTCCCCTGCATGTCCTCGCCGTGTCCCCCGTGTGTCCCCCTTTAAAAATAAATTAAATTAATTGGACATTCTAAATGGCGTGTCCAATATGTTTTTCGGTGTGTCCCCGGCGTGTCCGGAGTGTCCGACACAGGTACGGGGACCTCCGAGGAGTGTCCGTGCTACATAGACCAGCACAAACTGAAATCTAAAAGATGTGAAAAGCAATTATTGATTCTTAGTCACAAAATTCGTGTTGCTTTTGGAATTCAAGCTTTAGAACCTTAGTAGGTAAACTCCTGCCATGTTTTCCGCAACCAGTCACCCTGGTCTATGGAAATCGTTACGAAATTGAGTTTTACCATTTTTTACAGAGATAAGTACACGCATAATCTAATGAGTCGTTCCTTGTGCATTTTGAAAAACGGAAATTGACTCCTAGGAAGCAACTTTAGTAGATTTGATAGGTATTTGATAGCCAGGAGCAATAGGTTTGTCAAATTTCAGGGTGAGTTCCCTGTTCACGAAGAAAACAGGAAGAAGACTCCCATATTTTTCCAGTTCCCAAGAGGTGCAAAACTGGATTAGACGATTGTCTCAGACTAATACAAACGTTATAAATCATACAGGTGGTTTGCTTGCATAGGAGAATATTCACTAACCTAAGCAAATAAACACATTGAGTCGAACCAAATATTGTGAAGCGTACCACTCTCAGAACGCACTTTTAAGTGCTACAAAACACATAACCAGGCTAGCCACATCTCCAAATGATCACTTGTTTTTCCTAAATCTAATGCAGATGATACTGTAGATGTTTGTTGATGGAGCCTACAAATCCCATAGTCTATACCACATTCCAATTAACTGCAAATAACTCAGAAATTACAAAATAACGTGATTAGCCAACTACACAGGTACGAATATCTCAACCATAGGAAATACATACCAGACAGAGGGACTCGCTATATCATCATAGTTCAGAGATCAAAGAGTGCTGAGTGAGTAGATTTCTCGGAAGTATAAAATGTCCAAATTTATGTTATTCATCAAAATAAAGAAATATAAAGGTTGCAATGTACTACATTACATTGAAATTGTTTCCCGATACTTAAGCCAGGTTTGAAATGTCGTTGGATGATTAGTTTTGAGTACGGGCCCTAGGTTAGCAAAGGCGATAAAGATCATCTTTTGGAACTCAGCAAAACTAATTGACCATATCATTGGCAGACAAGATTCACATTGTGAGATCACCCGCTTGAGTTCCAGTGCAAATAAGTTGCTAGGAACATGGCCGCAGAGAACAACCCCCTTCCTCTCTTCCCTTTTCTCGCTTGCTCCAAAAAAGAAAATCAACATATAAATAAAACACCTAAAGGCACTAAACTTACCATCTGATTCTGAAGAATAATATCAACATACGCATCCACAACCTTCAAGTACTCATCCAGGCTATCGTATTCAGAAGCAACCTGAAAAATTCATTTTGGAACATCTAAGGAACTTTCTAGAAGAATCACAAAAAGTTGCACAAAGCTATCAAATAAATTAAAATGAGGATTCATGTATAAGATACACTTCCACCAGCTAGACAATTACCACATCACCATGAATCTCTATAAATTAGCAGCTTGCCAAGAAGTTTAAAGGGGAAATAAAGAAAGAAAAGCAAAGCTCCATTTCAGAACTTATGAACGTAATTCACCATGATCGTGAAGCCACTAGCCAAAGGTACACTTGGGCGGCATATCTGGACAAGGTCATGATCTATGTAGCACAAATATGGACATGGATATGGATACGGATACAGAATACATCATTTTCTTTTCCAATATTTGTTTGGCTATGCAAACCCATTTTTAACCACTAATTTTTTAGGTTAGGATTCCTATTAAATGAAATAAAGACCAATGGCATATACCCACATACATAATGCAGTAACTGATATATATGCTGGCTTCTCTTGAGTCTAGTAGGCTTCTAGGTGATCCAAAAGAAAAAACAAGTGAGCGAGCAACAATGAAGCATATGCAGACCAACTAACAACTTGGCCGAAGGCATGGAGAAAATGAAAATTATGCTCCCTATGTTGCCGCCGCAGCAACTAGAAGTGCCAAAGAGAAAAGAATCCAAAAATAATAATTAGTAACATAAATTGGGACAGGAAGAATTTTCAAAAACACCAATCAAAACAGAGAATCACACCACACAATACGATATGGGATCTGCAGAAGGAAACACCAAGTCCTAAACACGACAAATAGAGCAAATTTCTGATATACCTCAATAACTTTATCTACTACTGCATTGACTATGTCTGGTTGAGATCTACTTTCAGAAAGCCTGAAGCCAAGCAATCTGTAATTTAAACACTGCATATTTTATGAGTTAACCTTCTAACGACTTGTAATTAGAATCTGCAAAGTTCACTGCAGCTTCCAGAAGTAGAACTATGAAAGAGCCATAGGCCTGTCAGGACCAATACGAGAATACCTGGTCAAAGGAATAATCTTTGCTGCACCGAATGAGTTGAAGAATCTCCATAGCATTAGAACTGACAAGTTCAGTGGGAAGCTCCTTGAGGAAATGATGAAGAATAATTGAGATGCACGGAAGTTTCCTGACCAACTCAGATTGGTTCATCCCTATTCCAAGCTCCACCAGGATATTTCTGGCTCGTGCCTTCCAATAATTATTAAGTATTGTATGAGTTAGATACCACAGAAACTTATTCATGAACACCATATATTCATAAAGGTTATGGAAGCAATGGCTCAACATTAGCTTAAAAGAAACCAGCATTTCCTATTTGCACACTGGAACCATACACCATTAGCTGGTGTAGGGCTACTACCAAAAAGACTGTTTCTTTTAAGGAAAAACAACTGAGAGGTCACATTCCTTGCAATGACTTTCACTACCACATCAACTAAAAGTTTAAGAGGACAATTTTGCAGCCCTTATACTTATGATCTAGAAAAAACAAAGTTCCAATGAAACACTGCAACAATAACCATCCCCTTCTACTCCAGCTCCATCCTTGAAATTGACTATTCCCCTCGCATCCACATGAGGTGCTAGACTCAAATACCATGACTAGCAATTGGCTGCACCGCTGCAGTATATTGCAGCCATCATCCTCCAATTCTCCTCATCATGCAACATTAAGTGGGCTAAGGGTACAGATGCCAGGTGCAGATATGTGTCTTAAGAGTCAGATTCTACAAATTTTCATTTCATGGACAAAACAACACGCCATAATAGTCATCTTCCTTACTATATTTCTTTTTGTTTCTAGGATGAATGGTGTTTACAACGTGTCTTAGGGTATTTCAATTTTCACACATAGTATAAGAGTTCTATGCCTAGCTCTTGGTGACCCAGCTATAAGAACCGAGCATTACGTGAATTTCCAACTAAACATGTTGAACGCAGATCCCATACCCTTATTTGAGTTCCCCATATACATTGAAAAGAGTCCATGTAACATAGACCACATAATACTTTCATGTCAAGGCAATGTGTGACTATGCCTCACATCCTCCCCCGTGGAGAGTGCTCACACAGCAGTACATACAGCTAGAAGGCCAACAACAAGCACCCTACCCAAGCCAATCCAACCCAACCAGGTAACATCGAAGCCATGTGGGACTCATATACCTATAACATTAATCACCATTGCAACCTCCCAAAGTTCTTTCATACATCCAAAATAAAGGCCGACAACATCGTTGGAAATAAATATAAAGAAAGGCACTAGGATCAAAGCTATTAAATACATTGATGATGGAAAATAGGACCAAGCATTTGCAGTCTTTCCAGCCATGGAATAAATGCTAACACAGTCAAGATACAGTCTTTAATTACGGGAAGGTCCAAAATGCTGCAGTTTTGAATTGTATCCTCTGCGGTTTTGGTGTGTCCTACGGAAGTAATGTTATCTGAAGTTTAATGACTATGGAACTACCGAGCACAATTTTGTTTCATGTATTGGTGGTGAGTCCTTCTAAAGAGGAGGTAGTTTCCCACTGAAGAAGGATTATAATTTATAGAGAAGAACGATTATCACATAACATGTAGTCACTAACCTGATATGAATCCATAAGTATCGATTTAACAATATACTCGATTGTAGGTTCTATCAAACCAATAAGTGACTTGCTCTTTTCTGAAAAAATTCCGTCTGTCGATTCTTTCGCTGATAGAAACCGTGTCAATAGAATGTTTATGTCATTAATGCAAATGATCAAATACCCTGTTACAAAACAATCAGACAACACACAGATTTAGTTTCCCACAAGAAGAATGAATGCAAAATAATAACAGTCTTTCAGAAGCATTCATTAATGGATGGAATATGGTGGGATATATTTGATGTGACCCAGGTTAAAAATGGTCAAATCCAAACTAAAGGTACTATCCATGTCCATGGTCAACTTCAAAACTACTAGCCAATCAGAGATACGTAATGGCCAAAGCAGGTCCCTTAAGATCCCAAAGGGAAGAAATTTACAACGGAAAGAAAAACTGGTGGAAACCAAAAAAAAATCATCACGAAAGTACTTGATTTTATCATCTACAGAAAGCCACAAAGTACCATCAGTCCTTGATAAAAGGGAAAAGGTTCATTCTTCCACTAAAACGAAAGAGACATTGCACTAAGAGTGTAATTAAGAAACAAAACATGGTTTGGTTGGCAGAAAGAGTATAACATGCATGCCTGGATCGTGCTGAGGTAATTTTTGTGCACAGTGAGCGATATATAAGCGGCAATAGGCAGATGCCAATGGATCTGCAATCCCTCTTGTCATCATAACCAAGCGCTGGACGACATCAACAGGGCGGTCAAGTAGGAAACGCCAGCAAGGCAATATTGCGAGCTCCAAATATCTGGAATACAATATGAAATGAACATTCACTAAAGAAAAAAGAATGTATATGACGACATTCTGGAAGAATACAGAGAGTGAAATAAAAAGATTAAGGATTTACATGCGTGGAAGAAGCTCACGGATGGAACCAATTTTGAAGAACCAGTTACTGCAAGTCTCTTTGGCATCAACGCAGATATCTTTTGCTTCAAAGTTCTCTGCCACAGAAACAACAACTGTTTTTAGCTAATTTCATATTTTGATAACACATAGCGTGCATGCAACCCCATTGCAAGCTTGGGAAAGCTTATAAAATTAAGTGTAAAACTGAAAACAAGTGAAGGTACAAACGATACAGACAATGCAGAGCAGGTCTGGCCTTTTCACCATGCTCCATTTATCAACCAGTATGTGCAAGAAAAACTTGTCCGAAAGACTCATTGTGAAGTGCACAATATGTGCATCCGTATCAACAGCATATGCATCTATGTCATCAGTTACAAAGTGATCCACAAGTTCAGTATTAGGAGTATGTACATGTTCATAACATCTCAATTTTATATGCAAGTGTGTCATGATAGCTTATCAGGCAAGAAAATTAAGAAAAGAAAAAAATCTGTCAAGCAATGCCAACCCTAAGGATGCTGGCCTAGCACTTAGTCAAAGGAGTGTAATTCAGAAATTGCAAAACTTTGGACTTGCATTGATATATTGCATAAAGCAATATGAATAAGGAGAGGAAAAGAATGAACCGTTGCATTTCCAAAAAGCAATCTGAACTCCAAAAAGTTCTAAAACCTGGTAAAGAGCAGATTACATTTCCATCTCCAGAAAATTCAGCTTTCTTCTTGATCCGTTGCCATACCATTTCGCCAACCATATCCATTACATCTGTAGCTAGGACAAACAGTATGGGGTAAAACTGAAGCACGGATATGTCCATCAGGAGCCTTGCAACCTGCAGAATAGCCAACAGATGAAGCTCGTCCTTTTATGCAATCCATGAACATATTCTTAAGGTATTGATCCAAAGAACAAAGTACACTCACCTTGATTGCCAGCGCCAAAGATGCTACCCGATCATCAGCCTGCCAAGCTCGAGTGATCTCATCTTTAAGTTCATTCAACCGTGAAACGTACACCTGCTGGCTGATAACCTTGATGCCATCTTCAGCAAACTTCTGTGGATCATCTAGCTCCTCTAAATGCATAGTTGTTGATGCTTTGTCATGTACTGCACATTGGCGTCATAATATGACAATCACCAAAAACATGTTACAGCTTCTAAAGACATTGCAGTGATCAGAGATCACCAAACAGAATGAAACAAGTAACAACCTAACGTTTAATAGCTTTTTTTCCTTTTGGTACACTGACATGATCAAGGATCAAATAAAACCTGAGTATAGAAGAATAAGAAATAGAAGTCCAACATACCCTGGCTACTTTTCATTATTACATTGGACATCTGTAAAAAGAACAGCATGTAAGAGTCACAACTTAAACCAGAAAATGCATATATCAAAACTGATCTCAGCATATTTTAGCTATCTCAATAAACAGCAGTTTAAGTCCTCAAACTAGTAGCGATCATGTGATTCCAGGTGAGTCCATATGAATGTAAAAAACTTTGTAGTATGATAAAGCATCAGATTTAGAAAAATACAAGTTCAGAAGGAATGGATTTCTTACCGCAGAAATTCAAACCATTTTTTTGTCAGAAAATCAGTGCCTTCAGAATTTCTTAAATAACCACAACTATGTTAAAAGCCCTCAAGAATTTCTTGCCACAGATTTTAACATCCTAATTTGAATATAACCAGAAGTTCAGAAGGATGAGTTTCTTACTGTAGAAACTGAAACCATTTTTGAGCCAGAATATCTCTGCATTAAGAATTTCTTGAAAGATGTCCATCCCTTTGTTGAAAGTTCAACATCAGCTTTATTCACAGCATAACTATTCTCTTCATCTTGTAGATTGTCTAAAGAGATCGTTACAGTAGCATCTGAACCCCTAAGCGGATGATAAAATTCATCCTTCTTGCGATCCACAATATCAACCTAGCATGAGATATTATAACATCAATCAACAATGCCATAGTTGCATACCATAACAATGTAAGGAACAAACAAGATTTAGGCTCTACTGGACAGATTTGGATTTAAAATGAAGGGATTTTTTTGTTCAATTTCACCAATAAAACAGGAGGTCTAGCTATAGGTGGCTTCCAAAACTAAGAGTGGAAGATTGGTTAGAGGTAAAAGAGGTTTATTTTATTACGATCAACACATCGCAAAGATCCTTCATATGAAGGATTGCATATCACTCCTACTGAATAATCATTTCAAATCCACCATGGTAAAGCTCCCAAACTCAACCCAGAAATTCATATCGTAACCAGAAAATCTAAAGTTAAGCTATTCTCCTTGAACAACTAAACTCAGCTCCCTTCATCTGGAATCCACATCAGTCCTAACAAAGTCTTGAAGTATTCAGGAAAGTTCAGAGGAATGAGATCAGTTTTGTCCAAACATTTAAGCCTACTTTTGATGAAATTGGGAATATACTACCAAAATGTTGGATGTCCATCGAAATCAATACAGTTTCGACCTATCCTTAGCTAATTTGCCGATAAAACTTTTCTTTGACTCAGCATAAAACAAGTTGAATTGTAAAGGTCAGAAGTGATTAACATTATTCAAGAAAAGAAACCATAACTGAACTGAAAAGCTAGTCAAAAGATGTTGAAGATCGATGCCGGGAACGTTCAGGAATCCACATCAGTCCTAACGAAGCCTTGAAGTATTCAGGCAAGTTCAGAGGAATGGGATCAGTTTGTCTGAACACTTAAGCCTACTTTTCATGAAATCGGGAATATAATACCAAAATGATGGATGTCTATCGAAATCAATACAGTTTCGACCCGTCCTTAGCTATTGCCGGTGAAACTTTTCTTTGATTCAGTATGAAATAACTTGGATCGTAAAAGTCGGAAGCGATTAACGTTGTTCTAGAAAAGAAAGCATAACTGAACTGAAAATTTAGTCAAAATAAGTTAAAGATCGATGATGAAATCGGGAATATACTACCAAAATGTTGGATGTCCATCGAAATCAATACAGTTCGAGGTATCCTTAGCTAATTGCCATAAAACAAATCTTCGATTCAGCAAATAACAACATGAATTGTGAAATTCATTAGCCATTAACGTTGTTCAAGAAGAAAAAAAAAAGCATAACTGAACTGAAAGCTAGTCAAAACTTGGAAAATTTCAGCTGCGTAGTGAACGTTGTGATTTAAATGGAACCTGGAAGTGCGACGGAGACGAAGAGAGAGGATGAGTGTCTGCGCGTACGCGATGGAGCGAGAATGATTCTTCTTCAGCTGCGTAGTTTCGAGGTCTGAACTCCATTGAAGCTTGGGGAACTTCGTTCTGGTTGAGGGTAGCGCTAAGAGTGTGCTGTCGACTCCGATAGGATGGCGAGAAAACCAGAGGTTGAGCAAAACGACGGCCCTTTAAAAGCGTGGTCACGTCGTTTTGAAAGCAAATGTGGTATTTCAAAACGACGTCGTTTTTATTTAAGCTTGAGTAATACACGATTCCAAGTATTTTTCCTTGGGCATTGTTCGGGACTTTCTTATTATTTCTTTGATTTTTAGGGGCAAACTTGAAAGGAAAAAATCTAGAAAAAAAAAAAAAAACTTCAAAAATTTAGGCATTGTTTAGGACTATAAGAAAAATAATTGATTTTCCTTATTCTTTGTTTGGCTTTTAGGGGAAATAAACTAAAAAAGTCACAAAAGTTGTTTTTTTCCTCTCCTTTTTTACTCACAAATTGTATTGTTTTTTCTCCATTTACTTTAAAACAAACATGTAGACTTAGGTTGAGTTTGAACTAAATCATTTTTTGTTCAAGACAATTGTTGTTATTTGATATTTAGTGAGTTTTTTTACAGTTTTTGGCTAATTTTTTTACTTTTTCTCATTCGTCTTTGACTGAGAGATTAAAAAATAAAATATATGAGTTGAGATTAAAAAAATATAGATAAGATAATGTTAAAAAAACTAAAAATAATATTTTTTATTTGTTTCCACTTTATAAACTTTTAGGATTTTTGCCTTTTTTTTAAACTTTCTAAATTCTTTGTCAAGACGTGAAATATGCGTATGTAAAGCTTATATATGTAATTTGAATCTATATTCATACTACAACTTTTGAGAAAATCAAAGAGATCATTAACGAGGTGACCATCACCATCACGTTTTTCTTAGTTCATATTTGTTCATCTCTCTTAATTAAGTCAAGTTTTAACTCCCTCCTATTAATACGATCATCATCGGATGATATGTTCATAATGCAATTTGTATGAAAAAATCAATGACATCATCATTGACAAGAAGCATATCACTATCTTCCTCTTTCCCTCAACTCAAATTCTGATTCTGTTCGGATCATCAAGAATTATTTGATTGAATTGGTTCCCGAAAAATTTTGCAGAAAATAACTCCGAATTCTAATTTGATGGATGAGATTCACTAGCGCAGTGCGTTTAAATGTAAGTGAATCTCATCCATTAATTTTAAATTCGGAAATATTTTAAAAAAAACTTTTCGAGAACTGTAGTCTTGCTTTATCCGATGAATAGATTTGTCTGATTTGCTTAAAAACACACTTACATATTTATGGACTAAAGCTCAATAACATTGGAGATTCAGAGTAGACCAGATTCTTAAGGTGATTCTATTGATTAAGTGCTTGGGAACTCAACAACAAAAGCCCAACAACGTATACCTGAGGATACTTTTTTGACTTTTAACGTTAAATAATGGGTATAGGATACTGATGTCAATTCTACTTGATCCGACCGTTCTCGCTCTAATATTCACCTTGAATGGATCAAAACATCGTGAATTTTTCTAGGGGTCAAATCAGATTCGGGATGAACTAAAAAAAAATTAAAAAACGGGTTGAAGGCAAACTCACATGAATTTTTTAATTATGTACATATACATTATCTTAGACTCTAAAAATATAATTACATATTTTTTTATTATTAAAAATATATCTGTGCATTTTATTTTTATAATATTTAGCATAATAATTGTTCGACGTAGATTTTTTTTTAAAAAAAAAGTTTGGATTCCCATTCTACGTTTGAAATTAATTTCCCATTTCTCGTTTGGAGCGGGGATAGAGGATAAAAAAATTCCCGTTCAAGATTGGGATTTTAAGAGGGTGGATCAACAGTCGGTTTTCATCCCCCCTCCCCTCTCTCTCTCTCTCTCCCTCTCTTAGAGCTACAAGTAATTGTTCATCGCTCACTCTGTAGTATTTTCTCGTGATATTCTCAACAAATCACGTAGCGCTCGATAAGTTTTGCAGACTTGAAGTTAATAATATTTTTATCGGGTTATTGGGCTGACAAAGGCCGACTCATACACTATAATTAATCTAAAGATACATAAGCGATGTCCCGTATTGCTCCAAAAATACACTATAATTAATCTAAAGATATACTCTCATGATTAAGTACGTCCTAACAATTACATGGTATATGCAAACACAAAGACAACTTGCATGTATTTAATAGCTAATCGAGAGAAATTCTAAACTCTTCGTCTTATTAAAATATTTCCTTCGAGTTAAATCGAAAAGACAAAAGATAATGAAAATAACAAATGAACAATGTGAGAATGTGGGACTGTTCGCGTGATGGAAAAATCAAAAAACTTGATACAATATTGTATTTTATGACTTTTTCGAGAAGCATAATTGATTCGAAACCAGGAAAGATAAGTAACAAATTTTTTTTTTTGATCCCCTTAATAACCTCGACAAAGGAAATTAAGATATGAGTTACAAGATTTATCCTATGAATAAAGTAAAAAAGTATAAGTTGATATGTGAGTTGATGATCTATTCTCTCATTATAACTCTACATATTTATGGATTTAGGGGTGCTGTAGTGCATTTTTCTATAGTGCAAAAAACGATATAATTTTGCTTGCTTTGTCTCAAAATTATATCATTTTAACTTATAACGCGAATCATTATCAAAATGTATGGAATCAAAACAATGTAGTTTCAATAACAAAATAGATAAAATTATATCGTTTTGTCCGCATTAGAAGTACACTGCAGGAAAGTGCACCGAATCCACATTATATTTATATTGAATGCAGTTAAACATTCCCTCCACCAAGATTTTGAAAACAAAAATGCTCTTGTTTTCCTCTATTGGGTTTCAATTTAAATTGGGTAAAAACTGTCATTTATTTTTCTGTGACATCTATTGAATTTCCAGCTGCCTTACGTTTCTTATCTCAATCCAGCCTTGCCTTGGTCTTAAAACTTGAATAAAAGCTACTATCGACGCGTGTTCATTTCGATAGATTTTACGTCGCATGATATTTCTGTCGCCACCTCATTTTTTTCGATAAGTGTAAAAATACGATGTAAACACTCTAAAAAACAGGAGGAAAAAAAAAAGATTTGATTTTTAAAAAGATATGCAAGCGTGAATGGGGTGACATGTGATTCTTGTAAACACAATATACCCTTGATTTGTTGTCTTTATTCTATGTATACAGGAAATATTATTCAATGTTTATTAAACCCATTGACAATGTCACATGTGACCACAATATACCCTTGCTTCTTTGCCTTTATTCTATGTACGTTTACAGGAATGTTATTCAATGTTTATTAAATCCATTGACAATTGGCATCCTTTAACTGGACTTCACTTGGTTTTTCTTTTTGGTAAATTACAATGACCTCCCTTGAGGTTTTCAAAAAATACACTAACCTCTTTGCAATTTTAGAAATTATTTGAAACTATTGTGCTGTTACATTTCTTATCGTTAAAATCAATCAAACGCAGATAGTCAAACTATTAAAACTTCGAGTTCGGAATTTATTTTTGGGCAAATAAACTACAGCGTAATTCCTATCCCATCTAATATTGCCCTTATTGAATCTTTCAAAAACATCTTGAAATCAAAACACTGAAACAATTTTTGAGATTTGTTCGAGTTTTGCTTTGAAAAAAATCTAAAAAATTCAGCATAAGTTATTTCGGACATGACAGTGTGAAAAGCAATGGATCATTAGAGTTATTTCAGCATATAGTACTATTTTAGACGTGATCAAGGTTTTGAATACTGGATCGATTTGAGTACCAATTTTTCTATTGGTACGTTACGTACCGGTAGCGATCATGTAGCGAATATCGTATCGGATTTACCGCGACTATCAATAATATATAAATCATGGAGAGAAAGCCCAAAAAAATTATTTTTTTTCGCAATTCTTAAAAAAAAAATCGGTACTGGCCGATATAGCCGGTACCCGGTACAAGCCGGTATTGAGAATGGTACGGTACTAAAGGCACTTGTTACCATTTTTATGTCAAAACGATACATGTTGGCCGGTACGGTACGGTACGGTACGGTATTCACAACTTTGAACGTGATACGAATTATGTTGTAATTCTTTTTACTAAAAAAATTTATAACTTGAACTTTCAAGTTTCAATAGCTTGACTAATGCGTTTAACTAATTTTTTTAAATAGTATGAGAGATCATCATAATAATTTCAAAAATAATGGAGGTTGGAGTAATTCCCCAAACACAAATCATTGTATGTGTCAAAAAAATTCAGAGGAGGTCAGGGTAATTTAACCTTTTCTTTGTTGTAACACATGTCATTCAATGAGGCATGGATGATGGCTTTTTTCTGGCTAAACTTCGGATTTGTGTTTAATTATTAAAATAATTAGGGCTAATTAATTTTTGAAGAGAACATGCTTCTGCAGGCTGAACCCATCTTTCGGCTTAAGTCATTTGATTCACAGATTCACGTCGCTTAATTAGGAGGATATTTAAATTGCCTTTGCTTAGCGTCGGCGTTTTGGACACCTTATGCTTTGTACACTCGGGTCAAATTCCCACATTGCCCCCCATGTCAAAATAAAATGTCATAATTAACCTTTGACTTTTGCTCTACATAATGTGGAGGTTAATTAATTACTTCCAAATTTTCTTTCAAGATAAATAGTTCAAAATATCATGAGTGGTATCAATTTTTATAAAATACAGAGTTTTACTTTGACTTTAATTGAGTCTCTCATTAATAGATGGCCGGATTAATCATCCAGAAATTAATTAACAGAGTTTTATAAAATTTCGAGTGAAAAATAAACAGACACGAGTTCAGTTCTACAATCAATCGATGACTGATATTCCATTGAATGAGTTATCCATTTTATTCTAAAAAAAAAAACGTCAATGCGACCTTCAACACATACGGTAAGACAACAAATTTGTTTTAAAGTGGTTGTGAATTCGCATGGCTCAGTTTGATTTACATGTTTTGTACTTTTTCTCTTATATAGTTTGTAATTTTAATTTATGATTGATGGAAGTTATTTTTTAAAATAGGAACTTTTTGGTAGTACATTTTGTAATGTGATCATAGCCCTGAATTATTATGTACTACTTTGACTCTAGAGGGCCAAAATGGTCATTTCACACTCATTGTGTGCGCCCAAATCAACTAAAGGTCAACGCACCCCGTAATTTACAGCACAAAAAACTCCATCCTTTACCACCTTCTCCGCGTCAACACCCTCCCATGGTCAGCCTATAAACCCTAAATTCTTGAACCACATTTTCTACCTAATATCTCCTTCTAAACACCAAAAAAGAACAAAATAAACCCAAACTACTCCCTCCCTCTCCACCCCCCTCTCTCTCATCACCTTCATAGCCATAGCCATAGCCATGAAGGTGATTACCATTGTCTTCTTCATAGCCATTACCATGGCATTATCCCTCACCCTCACCATGACAAACAACTACGACGACGGAGAAAATACTTCAACCACAACCACAACCACAACCACCACCTCGTCCTCGTCTGGCGACGTGCCCTTCCCGTTGAGTGAAAAGATAATAATGCCCTCGAGGAGGCTAAGTCGATTCCTCGTCGAGAACAGTACCAACTCGAGAGCAAGCCAGACGTGCCGCAAGGACCACAAGGAGTGCTTCCTCGGAGATGGGTATTATAACTCCAAATGCTGCGGCGGGAAGTGCATCGACGTCGTCTACGATCCGTTGAACTGCGGGGCTTGCCGACGGAAGTGCCAGTACACCGAGACCTGTTGCGGCGGAAAATGCGTGGATCTGGCTTATGATAAGCGGAACTGCGGCGAGTGTGGCAACCGGTGTGACGATGGCCTGGTTTGCATATATGGGATGTGTGATTACCCTTGATTCAATTGATTAAGCAGGTGTAATTTGCTCATGAGGTTGGTTAATTTATTATATATATGCATAGTTGATCCATAATATTATGTCAATAAATTCTGCCACCTTTGGTGGTTCACACAACCAGCTGGAAGTTTATAGTACTGTTATTTATTGATCCTCGAGGATTTTATTACTCAAATGTATAACATGAAAGACATTTAATGTATTTAATATATGTATTTGATGGATAAATTTTGATGGTTTTAATTTTATTGCTCTTGTCCGGGTGACTTGATATTTATGGATTCGAGTTGCGAGGTACAATTGTCTACATCTAATTCTTCTCTAAACTCATAAGTAGCGGAGGCTTTGTGAATGTGGTCCTTTGATGACCCCAATATATTGAAACTTATACTCAGTTCAACTTAGTTTAGAGAGAGGTGGCTCGATTTTGTTTGATATGGTGAGTTATTAACCCCATCCTGCAGAAGAAAAGAAAGAAGAAGCGGAGCAGAAAGACGAGCAGACTTAAGTCTCAATTAATTTTCTTATGTTTGTTAGGGTGACTTGATGGTCATAGATTCGAGTTACGAAAATATGCTCTCGTTGTGGGGTAAAACTATGTACGTCTAACTCTTCTTCTAAACTCTCCATGGGGTTTGTGGATGTGGTAGCCCTTTGATGACTCCATATTGAAGCTTATGACTGGATTCAGTTTGGTTTATACAGAAGTGGCTTGACTTTCTTTGAAAGCTAGGGCAAGTCTTAGGTCCAATTAATTTTCTTACATTTGTTAGGACAACTCTCTCTGTTAATTTGCAAGGTAAGAATACTCCATATATTTAGTGGGTGTTTGGGAGATATTTTTTAAGGTCTTTTAGGATTATGAGATTTTTAAGTGTTTGGAATATTGATTTTAGAATTATAATTATGGGATTCTGATTGTGGAATTCTTACAATAGGCTTTTAGACCGGAACTACTTTTGAGATTCTGATTTTAGATTCTGAAATTTTGTTACCATTCTACTCACAATCTAATAATTTGATTATACTACCAAACACTTTACAGATTCATAATCGATTTTACACAATTCTACCAAACACTTTATAAATTCTAATTATGAGTTTTTAAAATTTAAAATTATAGAATCAAAATTCTAAAATTCAAAAACACCTCAAAAAATCTCTCCCAAACACCCTCTTAACTATTTTCTAAACTCTGCAATAACGGGGGCTTTGTGAACCGGATAGCCATTTGATGACTCCAATTGATTGAAGTTTCAATCCTTTATTGTTCAGTGTTTCTGAAAGGAAAAAATGAATAAAAAGGTTTCTTTCAATACAAGTTATTGAAAGTTTTAATTGAGTGTTTAATTTGCTTGATCATGGTTAAGGGAGGGTGAATTTCTTCATGACGTTGGCAATAGATAATTTAAGTAGAATTATTAAATATAGGTAAAATAATACAATAGTGCTACACACACATTATTTTTGCACATCACTTAAAACTACGCCGTTTTGTATTGAGGAAGATCCAAATATATTTCGAGCGATATGGTCTCAACACAAAACGACATAGTTTTAAGTGATGTATAAAAATGATGTGTAAAAGTGATATGTGTTTATCATTTTTAAAAATAATATGTGCCGCGTTGGTTATTCATAATCTTGTCTTTATGTTGGGTAATTATTCAATGCATTCGAAGTACGTATTAATATTCCTAATAGATTTTACGTAGCCATAAATTTAACGATTAAAATATAATGATATTTTTAATTTGTCGGGAAAGTGGGACACATGACCTACATAATTGTATAGGTTACGATTTCTCATTTGGTGGGCCACATGGTGTTTTTTTATAGTTGAGATATTCGACCGATTTTGAGATTATTTTTAATTTATTGTCGATTAGTTTTCGAAGTCTTAAAGTTAATGACCGGACAAATCTCCAGTAGCCCTTGCTGATTAGTTCTGGTAGAATTTAATCTCGTGATCTTAGAAGAACACATCTCTCAATTATCCTCTTTTTTTCCACCGAACTAACCCCTTGGAGCTACTGCTTGCTGACCTTAAGAAAATTAGTTCCAAACGGATTTGTCTATCAGTCATGGGGATTAAGAAATAAATATGAAAAAAGTAAAATAATTTTGAAAATCAAATGAGATTTTGAGGTGTTTTCATACAGTCAAATAAGAATATTAAAGTATGTTTATATCCACAAGTGAAGAAAATCGGACTGATCAGATTAAATACAACGCCAGTCCTAGAGTAAGTTCCGCAAGCTCTTGGGCTCAGGCAATTTTCAGCGCGGGGAAACAATTATTTTCTATAAATATAGAAAAAAATAATAAAAACCTACCTATTTTTTATTATTATTATACTAGATGAGGTCGGGCTTCTATAACTCAAATGTCGGGCCCGAGACTAATTAAATATTATACTTTCTTGGTAGCTAGTACCGGTAATTGATGATGGTCACTATGATTAGTCCACTCTTTTGGGGAAAAAATTGACTTATTTGGTGTTTTTATATGTAATTTTATCCATAACTGTCAATTTATTCCTGATTAGTTGGTACGTGCATTAGATCAGAGTTAAAAAATGAGGAATTAAGTTAGAATGTTCAGATTAATTTATGTATATTTTTACTAATATTTTATCAATTAATCAGACAGAATAATGCGAGTCATCTTATATTTAGTTTTTAAATTAATGTATGTTATTATTGTAACGATCCTCTTCCGTCTTTTACGTATGTTATTGTTGTTCCTTTTGGCCACCAATTCTGATGGATTTCCCAGTCCCTTATTCATTCATGCATTGTTACAAGACGAGCATGTTTGGCTGTAAAATTTCTTTTCTTTTTTTATAGCCGAGTTATCTGGCAGGTTTTGAGATTACTCTCAGCCTAATACTGAGTAATCCGCGGGGGACCAATTCCACCGTCTACTTGCGAGAGGTCAAATTAAAGTTGGAGCATTTTGCCTTGTATGGACTAGCCCTAAAGGAATTGGTAGCACTTGAGAGGTTTCGAACCCGAGACTTAGGGGCGAGCATATCTCTAAGTCTCAAGTCTCGACCACTTAGCTGCGAAGTTTTATTTGGTTTTTTAGCTCTTGTGGATCTTTAAACGGCCTTGTATATGATAGGATCGTGATCTATTATATATATTACTAAATTTTTGAATTCACCAAGCGATGTGAAACTTCAGATATTCATAATTCGAACGTCTATCCAAATCCCCTCTCAGATACCCTGTACCCGACTTCACAACTAACACCGAAACTTGCATGTCTGGGTTTTTGCAAAAATCATGAGGGCATATATTGAGTTTGGTATTAAAGCATCATTTTTATGGAAATAAATAATGGAAAGTAGTGACAAGAAGTACTTTAAAAGATAGACGACGTAATTTCGAGGATAAAAACGAGTGAAATTATATTATTTTGTCTATAATATATGTGCATTACGAGAAATTATACTACAGTCTTTCCGAATCCAGATAGGATATAGCAAACAAATTAGTAGAATTAATGATGATTCAAAAATAAATTATAAGGTCACTTTTTTTCTTTTGTTGGACTTTATCCTCGTTTAGCTTACAGTATTTTTTAGTTACCCATTTTGGTATGTAAACCAATATTATATGCCTTCAAAATCTTTGATCAAGCTATCGCTCTAGGTTTCCTTTTTTATATTTGTTTTTGTTTTAATTCAGATAAAAAATAATCAAAATGAGGGAATGAGAGAGGGAGAGCAGAAAAATATGAATGATGGGAAATAATTAATGTTTGATTTTTTATTCTAGAAAAAAAGAGGGTACCATGTAATGTACGTTCATGTGATATGGAATAATACGGGACTTGACTTATCCAAATTAAACGATAAGGGCTTAAAGTTAAATCTATCATGACTTCATCACCAAGAAAGAGAATTTCAAAGTAGGAAAGGGGAAGCCTGTGCAGCAATACGATGTCGTTTTTATGCATAAAGCACTGTCAAAAAAGTATTTGAACACTATTGAATTATTCGGATAATATTTTAAATGTCAAAATAATTATACCATTTTGATGCACAATAAACCCTAATGCGAGACAAAAGATACAGCGCTTTGTTTGAATATGGAAGGTATGTAATAAGTTATATATAGTCAATGTTTTATACAGCTGGCATTTCGGCAAGCAAAAGCTAGTACTGTAATCTTCTTCCTTCAAAGAAACGTTGCTTCAAGGGTACATTAATAAATATAAATTTTTTTTTTTTTGCTAAAATTTCAATTTTTCTTTTTTGACAATCGAGATATTTGGTTCAACTTGTTGCCGACTAGTCATCTGGGCTCTAAAGTTAACGACCGGACAAACCTCCAGTAATTTCAAGTATGTGGTTGTCAAGATTTGATCTCATAATGGATGGTTTTATGGCTTATCCCGATATGTACTCCCCGGGTAAGCCCCACAAGGCTCTGAGCTTGGGCAACTCTTGGCGTGGGACAATTTTTTTTATAAATATAAAAAAAATAATAGAAATTCATCGAAAAAATATTATTAATACTAAATGGACAATCAAAGTAAGGTCGGATTTGGACAATCCAAATATCAGGACCAGCACGCACTCGGATAATCCCTTGGCTTGCCAAAATTTCGACCCAGGATTTTCCATGAAAGTCCATGTTCTTTCTTCCACAAAGATCCATCAAAAATTAGTTTTCCCACACAAAATGATCCCCACATGTATATATTGTTAAGGCAATTGAAGTAGAAGCAAAAGAAGGTCGGTAAACCAGTGCCAACTCATCAAAATCAGTATGGTTGTTAGAGTTGTTAGAAGGCGGTTAGGAATATAACAGAATGTTGGTTAGCCTCCAAAATCAGTTAGGATATTTTCTTGGTCCATATATACTTAGAGCTTAGCTTTGTATTACGCATTCAAGATGAAAACCATATTCAATGAAAGTGCAGAGAATATTTCCTTGGGTTG
>JABCMJ010008918.1:0-14947 GCA_014822125.1 Arbutus unedo | reverse complement strand
CTTCTTACTAATCAAGCCATCTGACACGGTGGATTCGTCCAGCCGGTTGTACATCAAGGAGATAATCAGACTACACGATGTAACAATATCAATCGTATCAAACAGAGACCCGAGGTTCACATCGACTTTCTGTCAAAGCTTACAAAAGGCCTTGGGAATAGATCTTTGTATGAGCACAACTCTTCATCCTCAGACAGATGGGCAATTAGAGCGAACTATACAAACCTTGGAGGATATGCTTAGAGCGAGAGACATCTACCACTAGTAGAATTCGCTTACAACAACAGCTATTACGCGAGTATCAAGATGGCACCGTATGAAGCATTCTATGGACTCCCATGTCGATCACCTATATGCTGGACTGAAATTGGAAAGATAAGCCTTTTGGGACCAGATCTTGTGCGAGAGACCACAGAGAAAGTGAAAGTCATCCGATAGTGATTTCTGACAGCGAAGAGTATATGGAAGAGCTATGTCGACAGGAGAACCAGACCTCTGACTTTCAACATTAGAGACCATGTTTTCTTGAAGATCTCGCCACGCAAAGGAATCATCAAATTCGGGAAAAAATGGAAGCTACCACCACGATATATTGGACCATTCCAGATATTGCAGTGTATCAGAGAAGTTGCTTATCGTTTAGCACTTCCACCTCAAATTGATCGTGTGCACAATGTGTTCCATGTATCCATGCTTTGTAAGTACATGGCACATCCAACCCACATCCTCAACTGGGAAAAAGTCACAATTAATGAGTACACTACTTACGAAGAGCGGCCGATATGGATTGTTCACCATGGAGATAAGACTCGACGAGGAAAGACTATCCGTCTTTTCCGAGTCTTATGGCGTCATCGCAACATTGAAGAATCTACTTGGGAAGAGAAGACGTTATCCGAGCCAATCACCACACCTTTTTGTTTTTAACACTTTGTAATTTTGAGGACGAAATTCTTTAAGGGGGATATGTTGTAATGACCCATAATTTTTACTTGATTTAATGAATAATTTGGGCATATTTTAATTACTTCACGTGTACAATTTTTATTGCATACGCATGCCTATGTGTATTGTTAAATATATTGTGTGTATATAATATATATTTTTTATTTAAAATTTTCTAAAAATAGTAAATACTATTTTTTAGATATATATATATATATATATATATATATATATATATATATATATATACTTTCTTTTTGATCTTTTATATATGTGTATATATTATTACAGCTGTTTGTGTATATACTCTCTCTCCTCTCGGTCGGCCCTCTCTCTCCTCCCCGTCACCCCCAACAACCACCACGCCTCCCTCTCCCATCAGTCGCACTTCACCTCCCATCAGTCCTCTGCCACCACTAGGCCATCATCCCCTTTAGTCCTGCCATGGCTGCTCCTACACCACCTCCCCATCGTTGATCTCTACCACTCCATCCTAACCCTCCATTCCCCGCCTCCCTTTCCCTATAAATAGGATCCTTTCCCCTCAGTTTAACACACATCAAGCCCCAAAGCTGCAAAGAAGAGGAAAAGAATGAAGGAGAAAGAAAAAGAATGAGTTTCGAAGAAATTCTGCCGAATCAACCAGGAAATCAAAACCCGACCAAACCTCAGTCAAATTCCAAACCAACTGTAAGGCCCTCATCTTGAACCCATTTTGAATGTTTTCGTATGATATTAGCCTTAATGGAGCTTCACTAAAGGAGAAAATCCGAATTATAGACTGACGGAAAATTTCCCAAGTCCGGATTTCAATCGAAAAACCGAATCCACGATCGAATTTGCGACCGGATGGACTTTGGGACGAAATTTTGACTGGAATAAATTATTTTCTAAAATGACAAATTTTATCCTATATTTTAGTTAATGACAGATTATACTCTTGTTATATAAATTTTTGATTTATTTTATGATTATTATAATTAAAATATACGCCTTTTTGGTTCCCTAGCTTTTAACTCTCTTTATCATTTTACAAATATGTTTATCTTACAACGTGTATCATTAAATAAATTTTTTATGATTAACTATTAAATTTTTATTTATTTGCACACTCATCTTATTATTATGTGATTTCTGTTTAATGGTTTAAATATTAGTCGAGTATGAATTACCATGGTTATACACTCTGACTATTTGGACATTGATTTATTATTGGTACTCAAGGTGTCTCGTGGATACTCGAACGTAAACACACTGATAATGATATATGATTAGTGATTGTGGATATATTCTCCATGAAAATATTATGCGTGCCTTGTAACCATGATGCGATATGAGCCGAGGTTTGACTTTAACCAAATGGTGTGATAGACCCAAGCACTGTAATTTAGCCGTGTCATGCGTTTAGGCAAGTTACGCTTGAGCTGAAGTTATATCTAATCCTATTGTGCCCCTTTAAGCCTAACGATCTTCTAGTGTAAACTTTAAACTTATATTGTTCTGGCACGGTAGCGACAGGATATAATGCTAAGGATAGCATATTTATTGGGAACATAACACTTGAGAAACGATGTGGTTGGGGAGCAGGGTGGTTGGAAAACATTGGTTAGTCGGGTGGTCGGGATTGTTATCGTTTGGGAGTACCATCCTGGACTTAATTGATTTAGAAATGTTGATTAGAAATATATGACGAGGTCATTGATGTTAGAAAAGCCTATTCAAAATGAATGACGAGATCATTCTTGAAACAATTAATGAAATTATATGACGTGATCAGACTTTAGAATATTTGATTCGAGTCGAGGACTCATGGAACATTTGGAACTGATATTCACAGTGATAATTATTCTGTTGATTGCAATTACGCTATTTTGATTCAAAACAATGTACTATTGCTTTTGTTATGATCTTATTGCATGATTAGACATTGAATTATTTCATACTCTGTACATTGCATAACTTGTTATTATGCTAAATCATTCAAAAGCAAACTTAAAGGTAGGGTAACTTATTGAGTGTAAAAACTCATGGCACAACTTCCTCCCGTCCCTGGTATTTGATAACCAGGTATCGACGACAATGGAGTCGGACCAGAGTATACACCATACAATGGCGCCTATCCCAATGAAGATACGGTGGAGCCGTGGTTCATGTAACTTCGTTTAGACTGCTCTGACTTTACTTTGAAAGTCTTTTTGATGTAAAACAGTGTTTTTGAAGTATTTCAACTATCTCTTGTATTAAATTCGTATTTCAATGAAATGATAGTATTTTGGTTATTTCACTCTATTCAAAAGAGTAGTAGTAATATTACATTTTTTGATACCAAAATGACATGATCAAATTTTGTCGCCGCTGCCGGGGATTAAAGCACGGTGCATTATTTTAGTTAATTTTTATTTATTCCTTAATTTAAATAATTTTTTAGTTATTTGTTATTTATTTATTTATTTTTAATTACTCTTTCTCTGTTAGCATTATTTTGTTTAGAAATAGGAAGTGAGAGGTTACAGTGCAGGAAGGAGAAAAACAGGTTGTATAATTGCAGCGTCCAAGCACAATCAATTTAATCTTTGCTTTTTCTAAGCACTGTGAGTTTTCTTATTTTTTTTGTGTTTTAGCTGTTATATTTGAGTTAGGGTAGTTTTACATTCTATGTTTGGTCGTCGACCGTTGAAACTTGCACTTGTGAATTTCAATCCATAAATCAAACAAACCCTTAAAGCTAGTCGAACGGTCTCTTGTAATTCTTAGACCACAACATCTATTCCAATGGTTGACGAACAAAGACGGCCTGTTACAAACCAATCAACAATTAGGGACCATTTTCTCCCGTCTGCGTACACCTCACCCTCATGTATAAGGTTGCCCACCACTAAGGCCACTCATTTTCAAATCAAGACCGATTTACTTCAAACTCTCTTACCCTACTATGGACTTGGCCATGAGGACCGTTACAAGCATTTAGATGATTTCTTGGAGATTTGCTCCATTAATCAAATTTTGCACTTCACTGATGATGCCTTAATATTGAAGCTATTTCCTTTCTCACTTAAAAATAAAGTCAAATACTTGTTTACCACTTTACCAACAGGTAGCATAACTACTCGAGCTCAATGTTTTTTAAAAAATACTTTACCATAGGCAAAACGAATCAGATTTGCCAAAGCCTCACTACTTTTCGTCAAAATGAGGACAAACAATTTCATGAGGCATGGGAGAGACTTAATGACATCATTAGGAGTTGTCCAGACCATAAGGTCCCTAAACGTCAATTAGTCCAATACTTTTATGATGGATTACGTCATAGTCATTGACAGATGGTGGATGTCTTATGTGGAGGTACTTTCATGCTAAAAACTGAGGATGTTGGGTGCACAAGTTTCACATCTTCGAGGCAGAAAGGCCTTTATGATGTGGGTCAATTTGAGGACCTATCCTCAAAAGTAGATACCTTAAGTCGTAAGTTTGATGCTTTCCTTTCTTTATTTCATGATCCATCGTACTCTTCTACTCTGCCTATTGCAGTGGAGGTTTGTCGATTGTGCTCTAGTCTGAGCCATTATGTGAATGAGTGCCACTTGGCATCTCAATTTCAGGAGTTTGTTTAGGAGCAAGTGCATGCAACGCAAGGATACGATAGGCCATTGAATGACCCCTTCTCAAACTCTAATAACCCTGGCTGAAGAACTATCCTAACTTTGCATGGCGACAGCCAGGGCAGGGGTAACCATTTGCCCAAGCTTCAAGGCCTTCGTATTCTAATACTTGCAATCATCAGGCTTACCATGCTCCTCCTACACACAACAATGCCAATAACCTCTTGCTCCTCCTCTGTTCTCCCATATTACACCATCTTTTAGGGAACACATAATGCAAGCCTTGGCTGAGTTGAAAGCCAATTCCCAACAGAGGAAAGTCGATTCACAATTGCTTCACTCCCACTCTCAACCCATTTCCAAGATAGCGGCCCAACTTGGTCAACTAGCTAATGCTCTCAATCGTCGAGAGGAGGGAGATTATTGAGTCAACCAATGGCTAACCCATGAGGGATGCACCACCTTGACACTTTGCAAGTTCACAAAAAAGCGAAGGTAGTTGTCACCGTTAGAAATGGGAGGGAAATAGAAACCCGACCTGAGGAGGTCAAAATGAAAGAGAAAAGGGTCTCCATCTATCATTGAGGGGTCTAAAGTTGGTAGCCAATCAAAAGGAAAAATGCCAACTCTCGAGTCATCAAGGGCCATTTGAGGCCCCATCTTATAGCCCAAGGGCACCCTTTCTTATTTGTCTTAATGCACCTTCACCCTTTCGCAAAAATAGAGTGTCCATAGATAACATCACGGATGTGTTTAAACAAGTCAATATCAACCTCCCGTTGCTCAATGCTATCTAGCAAATTCCTTCGTATCCCAAGTTTCTCAAAGACTTGTGCAATCACAAACGAAAAGCTCGAGCTAAATTTCTTGAACCAATTCCCCTTCCTCACCAAGTGAGCTATGTTCTTTAGTCAACCACTGCCCCCAAGCTTCCCGACTCGGGAGTGCCCACATTCTCTTGTGTCATTGGAAATCACTATGTAAGTAAGGCACTCTTAGATTTAAGGGCAAGTGTCAATCTTTTACCATACTCTATGTACAAGAAGTTAGGTCTTGGTGAGCTAAAGCCCACATCGGTCACTCTGTAGTTGGCTGATCATTTTGTGAAAGCCCCACGTGGCATGTTAGAAGATGTCATTGTCAAGGTGAATAATTTTTACTTCCCCATTGATTTCATTGTCCTTGACATAGAGCCGGTCCACACCACAACCCTTAAATCTCAAACGCCCATCATCTTGGGGTGCCCATTTTTAGCCACAGCCAATGCACATATTGTTGTGAGAAGTGGGGTGATAGAGGTATCCTTTGGCAATATGAAATTGAGTTTGAATATGTATTCGACCGACCGACAATTTCACAAGGAGAAAGACTGTTTTGCAGTCGATGTCGTTCATGAGTTGGTAGAAGAGGCATTGTCATACATTTAAGTTAATGATCCTCTTGAAGTATGTCTTGCCCATTTCGGTTTTGAGGAGTTTGACACCGACCAATCCATTGTTGCCTTCTATTCTTTATTAGACATCGCACCTTTGATGGACCAATCTGAGTGGCGACCTCCTTTTGAGCAATTGCCTTCATTGTTGAGCACTCCGGATCTTTCCTCTATAGAAGCACCACCAAAACTTAAGTTGAAGCCTCTCTCGATTACTCTCAAGTATATTTTTCTTGGCTCCGATGACACCCTACTTGTGATCATTGCTTCTGACCTTTCTGCTAAGCATGAGGGTCAACTTTTTTATGTGCTATGGGAGTGATAGGGTCATTGGTGTCAAACCTTAAGGTTATTGGGATCTCCATTTGCATGCACCGCATCAATTGCAAAGAGAATGCAAAATATTCTAGAGAGATGCAAAGGAGGTTGAATCCTAATATTAAAGAGGTAGTTATGAAGGAGGTGGTTAAATTGTTAGATGCAGGTATCATATACCCATCTCCGACAGCAAATGGGTGAGCCCCACACAAGTGGTGCTCAAGAAGTCGGGCATCAGCGTGGTTGAGAATGAGAAGGGTGAGCTTGTGGCCACATCCGCGATGGCTGGTTGACGTGTGTTCATTGATTACAGAAAGCTCAACTCTATGTGCAACTTATCAGCACATGCCTTTTGGCTTGTGTAATGCACCTGCGCCCTTTCAAATGTGCATGATGGATATCTTCTCAGTCTCTAGAAACTCCTTTGAGTCGTGTCTCCAAAATCTTACAAAGATGCTTCAACGTTGCAAGGAGACTAATTTGGTCCTCAGTTGGAAAAAGAGCCACTTCATGGTTCATGAGGGGATTGTTTTGGGACATATCATGTCCAATGGGGGGATTGAAGTCGACAAGGCCAAAGTTGACTTAATTTCTAGACCTCCTCCACCCTCAATAGTCAAGCAAGTCCAATCGTTCATAGGACATGCAGGGTTTTGCAGGAGTTTCATCAAGAATTTCTCTAAAATTGCCAAACCCATGTGTGATCTCTTGGCTAAGGATGCCCCTTTTGTTTTTAATAAGGCTTGTAAGGGAGCTTCTGAGAAGCTCCGTGAGGCATTATCCGCTGCACCTATCATGCAGTCTCCTGATTGGTCATTGCCCTTTGAAATCATGTGTGATGCATTCTACTATGCAATCGGTACTATTTTGGGACAGCGGGTTGACAAGGTTCCTCATGCTATCTATTACGTGAGTAAGACCTTTTTTGGTGCACAACTAAATTATACCACTACAGAGAAGGAATTACTTGCTGTGGTCTTTTCCCTTGACAAGTTTCGGTCCTATCTCTTAGGTCGAAGGTCATAGTATTCACTAACCATGTCGCTTTATGGCATTGGCTTTTTAAAAAGGAGACCAAACCTAAGTTAATTAGATGGATTTTTCTGCTCTAAGAGTTTGATGTTGAAATTCGGGACAATAAAGATTCTAAAAATTTAGTAGCAAACCACCTATCAAGGATCCTAGTGGACGCATCTTCTGACGCCTTGCCCCTCAAGGAATAATTCCCTGATGAGCACCTCTTTGAGGTGTCACAAGTGCGACCCCCATGGTATGCCCACATTGTAAATTACTTAGCCACGGGCAGTCTTCCCTCTCACTGGTCCAAGCAAGACAAGGACCGTTTCTTTGCCCACATTAGGCACTACTTTTAGGAGGATCCAGAATTGTTTAAGTTGTGTTCGGACCTAGTGATGAGGAGGTGTGTCCCTGAGACTGAGCACTTTAGCATTCTCACATTCTTTGGTTCTCTTAAGGAGGCTATTTCAGTGGAAAGAAGACTGCAACAAAGGTCTTACAGAGCGGTTTTTACTGGCCCACTCTTTTTAAGGATGCATGTGCGTTATGCAAGGCATGCCTTAGATGCCAGAAAATTGGCAATATGTCACGCCGCAATATGATGTCATTGTCCCCAATCCTTATTGTGGAGTTATTTGATGTTTGGGGGATAGATTTCATGGGACCATTTATGTGTTTGCATGGAAATGAGTATATCCTTATGGCAGTGGACTACATGTCCAAATGGGTAGAAGCAGTAGCCACCAAGATGAACGACCACAAGGTTGTGGTCAAATTCCTTCAAAGTAAAATCTTTATCTGTTTTGGATACCTGCGAGCAATAATTAGTGATGAGGGCACCCATTTTCTCAATAAACACTTTGCGGCCCTAGTCCGTAAGTACTCTATCACTCATAATGTGGCAACACCTTGTCATCCTTAGACTAGTGGACAAGTTGAAGTATTAAATAGGGAGATCAAGAGTATACTTGAGAAGACTGTGAGGCCCGATCGTAAAGATTGGTCTTTGAGTCTCGATGACGCCTTATGGGCCTACCGCACTGCTTTTAAAACTGATCAAGAGTATACTTGAGAAGACTGTGCGGCCCGATCGTAAAGATTGGTCTTTGAGGCTCGATGATGCCTTGTGGGCCTACCGCACTGCTTTTAAAACTCCTATTGGCATGTCTCCCTACCGATTGGTGTTTGGTAAGGCTAGCCATTTACCTGTCGAGCTAGAGCACAAAGCCATATGGGCCATTAAGAAGTTCAACTTTGATATGGCCGCTGCCAGATTAAATTGAAAACTCCAACTCGCTGAATTGGAAGAGTTGCATAATGAGGCATATGAGAGTGCCTACATATATAAGGATATGACTAAAGTGTTTATGGCAAGCACATTGTTAGGAAGTCCTTTGAAATTAATCAAAAAGTGTGGCTCTTTAATTCTAAACTAAAGCTCTTTCCAGGTAAGTTGAGGTCACAGTGGGATGGTCCATAGAGATTATGGATCCGCGGATGAGTAATATTTTCAAGGTCAATAGCAAAGGCTTAAATCTTGAGTGGAAGGCACTAGTGAAGGAGTGGTAGATGGTGTCACTATGGAGTCCGTTACCTTGAGGACCTTGTATATTTACATTAAGTGCTTAATGGAAGTCTAGGAGACTATAAATCTATGAAGCTTAAGATACCTCCAATGTTTATTGTGCTCGAACGACATCTGACGATTTGGTGTAGCCACATGTTTGAAGCTATGTATATAGTACCTAGGAGGTTGGGTTTGACGTCAGGCGCATAGTTAGCAATGAGAAATCTGTCCGAACCATCTGACTTGAGTTTCTGACTCTGTGGAAATTGCTTCACAAACAGAGTGGTGGGTAAGGAATTTGGTAGCCCCAAAAGGAGCGATAGCCTATTAGATGATATTACCACTTCTCAAGATATTGTTGAATCCTATGCCTACTGTCCTACAATTAGGGAACCACAGTCTTCGCCATCTGAGTTGATACCTTTCCTCTCATTTACTTTTTTTTATCATATCTTTTAGTATTTATATTTTCAATGTGGACATTGAACGGTTTAAGTCCGGGGCGGGGGGGGGGGGGGGGGGGGGGTGGNTTCTGTATTAGACTTGAGGCTTGTAAGACTGCTCTAGATTGATTGAGTTGGGATGTGATAGTATTGCTAGATATCATTGTGGCATTGTAGTTTTTTTTGCTAACCTATCATTAGAATTTTGTCTTGACACTTACTCTTAGCACTTCTTGCACTTCACGTCAATTTGGACTTTGGTCACTAGTGAGTTGCAATTAAATTGTTCTTGATAGCTAGATTAGTGGAGACTTATACGCATATGAGCTTCGAGCCTTATTTTCTTGGAGTGGTGTCACATAAATTCTTGTTTGTCATGAAAAGAATAATTTTGTCATTGATCTCATTATTTTTGTTGCCAAGTTTGGGACTTAATGCAATGCTTATTACTTTTCTCTTGGGTTGTGGATTTGCGTGGTTGTGTCGCCCTTAGCAGAGGATCATAGGCTATTTTTGATGATTTGAGCTGATTCATTTCTTTCTTTCATAGACTTACCCTTTGATAGCCCATTTGTGCCTCTCACGTGATACCCTTTTTTGTTGACCACCATTATCCATATTGTGCCTTGAGAAGGGCTAACTAATCATGTGAAAGTGAAATGTTGGAGGAAGAAAAAAGGGAAAAAGATGAAAAATTGTGTTGGATGGTGATCTCTCCTTGTTGAAAATAAGAAAAGAAAAAAATAAGAGAAAGAAAGAGTTGCATGAAAAAATAAAAAAATAAAATTGTATGAAAAGAAGGACACTAAATTGTTCATGAAATAAGAAGTTGGGCATATTGGTGGATGTGTTGAAAAGTAGGAAAGAAAGAGAGAATGTGGCAAAAATCGGCAAAATATTAAAAAAAAAAAAACGTGCACACATTGATAAACTTTGTCTTATTTGAGTTGATTGTAGCCTATTCTCGGACATTTGTTATGTTTGAGCCTAGCCTTAATACACATTTCCTTACCCAATGTTACAACCAGAATTGAAGTTCTATTTGATATTAGGGGCGATAGGATTGTGGATTGATGGATAAAGAGAGTTCTCAATACTTGGCATTTCTTTCATGAGATCATGTGTCGACTTATAAACCATTCTTTTGGTTTCATTGTGTGCAGATTTCTTACTTCCATTTACATAAATTTCAACCGCACACATTGAGAGTTCATAATATGCACATCGTTTTGAGTGAATTTCTTTGTTGAGTGCATGACACGGTGAGATTTGAAGTCGAGACTCGGTTTGGAGAGGACTTTTGGTTGCTTTTCACTTGTGACCGAGGCCCTGATTCACAATTACTAAGTTTAGGTGTCGTGACTTATTTCTATATTCGATAGCATCTAGAACTGCGTATGCTTGTTGTGCTATTGCAATGCTTCATATTCTTTACTTGAGATGTCAATGAGTTGGCTTGCAGGTTTTTCAGGTTTCATGTGAGAAGAATTTCCTTATGTTTTTTGGGTTATCATTACTGAAAACTCTCACAAGACTTCACTCATCCTATCGGAGCCACCTAGGGGTTAAAAAGACTTATTTGTATTTATTTAGTTTGCTAGGAACTAGCAAATTGTAAGTTGGGGGGGTCTGATAGGCTCGTAAATGTTCATATTAGCAGTCCCTAATTTATTTTTGTTAAGTCCTTTTTAATATTTTACTTGGAATAATACTTTATTTTTATGTTATAGACATTTAGAGTCTTCGTTACAAAATGAGTTTGCAAAGTCGAATTGTATGCGGTGGTGGACCAAAATCCATTACCAAATAGCAAATCATGGGCCAAATAGCAATTTAATGGGTATTTTAATGCGATATCACATGGCTTCAATAGGAATCACTAGAGGAGAAGTCATTTTACTTGTATTTGGGTGGGCCCATGGGCCAAACAAAAAGGGAAGGCCAAAATAAAGAATTAGGTTAAGGGGGGAAATTGAAGAAGGTTGTAGCACAACTCGAAAAGGGGAGGCGCACAACTACAAAAGTGGAGAATCACACACAGCACAAAGAGGACAACATCAGGAAGAAAAAAATAATAGTAGACGACAAAAGGAGTTTTACAACAACACCGTCAGATAACATACACCATCAACGCAATGACTTCATTTCGAATGGTTGGCTAAATCGTATTCTAGGGCGTAGGTGAAGTTTGTACTCCGATTAACAAAGATTTTATTACTTTTGTTGGATTTATTATTCAGATCAAGTTCTATAAGCTAGATAATTTCTGTTCATGAAATTGGTATTTTTTTTCTTCATACAATTGTGTGTGTGATATCCATGATTTTAGATACGTTTCATACAATGGCTTCAATTGGTTTGTGATAATTAACTGTGATAGATTATACTACCATAAGATGGATCACACTAGTAAGATGGTTCACACTAGGCAAAGATAATCTATGTTGCTTGATGATACACGAATATTTTTAGGAGATATTACAAGGGCTTGTGAACCCTGATAGTATCTTGTGAAACTGAATTAGAAATCCTTCAGTCAAGATGAATCTAGGTTACAAAGGGTTAAGTGGAACTGAAACCCTAGACCTTCTTTCTATAAGTTTTATATATTTTTCAATTGTTTTTAATTTTACTTTAGTTCTCATAATCTTAGAAAACCGAATCAAAATCGCTTTTTCTCGAATTAATTTAAAAATTGATTAAAATAATTATAACTTAGCCTTTTAATCCCTGAGAACAATACTCGTAGTGCTTACCACTATTCGAAAGAGTAATACTAATTATTATATTTTACTATTTATTTTATATATGAAAACAATATGATCACTCAGCCAAGTTGTCAGCTCGACAATAGGTTCTACTCAGTCTAAAGTCAGCTTGGCTAAGGGTTTAGCTCGACAGTAGGTTTAGCTCAACTAAGGTCAGCTTGAACAAGAATTAGCTCGGTAGTACGTTTAGCTCACTTAAGCTTAGCTCAGACAAGTATTCAGCTCAATCGTAGGTTAGCTCAACTAAGGTCAGCTCGGACAAGGATTCATCTCGACAGTAGGTTTAGCTCAATTAAGGTTAGCTCGGCAGTAGGTCAGCTCAGGACAGTATTCTTTCATTTTCAACCTTTGGCCAACGTTCATAATTTGGTGAAGGGGCTTCGGGATTGATTTCTGAATATACAATTGGATAATTAAGAGTAAGGAACTTACATTACCAAGAAGTGAAGTTTAATTCAACGGTTGGGGTGTGAATTGGAAAAGTGGGTTTCTCTCTCTCTCTCTCTCTCTCTCTCTCTCTCTCTCTCTCTCTCTCTCTCTAGAATTTCTCTCTTTACAGTGGGTTTTCTCTCAAAAATGGCAACTCCAAAACGCTTCTAAAATTTCGTGGATATGGAGAAGAATGAGAGAGCAAGGGTTTACATTACGCGAATGTTGAGTGTTTTCTAAGAAATATGGCTGTAGGGTAGCCATGTGAGGTTGAAGGTGAACTTTGATTGCCATTGGGGAGGGAAAGACTTGGCTTCCAAGGACCTTGTGGAGAAATGGAGTTTTGGGAGAAAACCGTGGGTCCTAACTAGTTTTTCCGAGGAAGAGGAGGAGTGGCCACCAAGGTGAGAAGTTCCATTGGTGGAAAAAAAAAAAATATATATATATATATATATATAATTTTTCATGGAAGATTTTGTGAAGATTTACAATGTGAAAATATTTAGGGCATGTGGGTATAATGATGGAGAATGAGAATTGTGTAAGTGGTCCAACATATGAAAAGATAAGTTGGGCCAAGTGGTGTTGGATTTAGGGTATTGGATTTGGGCTTAGATTCGAACACCAAATGGGTCTAAATGGTCCAACTTATAAGTTAAATGACTAAGTCCAAACATAAAACTTAAAGTCCATACAATAAACATGCACAATACAAATTATGAACTAAAATGAAATAATATAAATAATCATTTCTGAAAAATTAAATAAAATAATAAAAAAATTATAGAATTTAAAATTTTGGGTCCTTACAAACTATCCCGTTTAACGAATTTCGTCCTCAAAATGCCACGTAATAGTTCAGTAGAGCTGCGGTGACGTATACGTATCATGTTCTATCGTTCTCATGCAAATGTTTCAATCTGCTGTGGGTGCTGACAAGTGGGCTTCCAACCTGTAATAGGTTCTTATTCGGTCGACTCGTCGTCCTTGAATTGTGTCGAGCATTAACTGTTTGTTGACATCAATATGCATAATGTGGATAGCAACAATAGTGTAGTCTCAATGGTGGTTGGCTCATTATAGGGGTCTTTAGAATCAAATGAGTGAATTTCTCCGAAAGAGACACCACGTCTAGTGTGATGGCCTGATGTTCAAGAAACGAGTTGTACAACATTTGACAGAGAATTATAAGATTGGTTTGTGGTTTCAGCTGGTAACCAATCTAGATCTTTGCACTGAAACTACGTTAGTTAAACGTGTTTCAAAACAAGCATCTTGTAATAGTTACCTCACAAGGTCATGGTATAAAGATATCTGACAAAGAATCTCGTTTCAATGGAAGGATTGTAACATTTTGAGAGATTTTGAAACAAAATAATTTATCAGGATAATTTCCCGAGAAAAGAGAAGCGCAACAATACTTGAATGTTCAGTGATTTCAATGAACTAAATTTCAGTTTGAAAGTCCAAGAAGAGGTAAAGTGGCAAAGAAATGCAAGATGTGGAATAACTGAGGTGTTGCCAATTGTCCAAATGAAATTGAATCAAACAAAACTGATGGTGAGTATCATCTATCACCCCTTAACATAGAATAGCCTCCCTCTCAAGCACTATTGTGATTCTAAATCCAAAAGTTGGTGTAGAAGCGATAATTGCATTATACATGCTGAGGTAGGCCCGTACTCAAAAAGAAAATGCCAAGTTATCTTGCACTATTACAGGGTTGGGTACTTCTTCCTCGCTTCTCTGGAGCACATAAAGATGTGAGAACCCGGAAATTTTTTTAAAAATATTACCCGGAACTTGATTTAGAATAGAGGTTTTATACAATTTATGTATGTATATGATTTGGGGGTTCATGTGTAAAGTATGGGAGATAAGAGTGTTGTGGGTGACAAGTTTAATGGAGAGGGGTGTAAGTGTATTTGGGCATTTTAAATAGCCACATTAGCTATTTTTTGGGGAAAAAGCCCAGACCTCTTTCTCTCTCTTCTCTTCTCCTCTCCCGCTGGTATCCTTGAGAGTGGATATGGGTTAGGTTCTTCAAAACCCACTTCACAAATCTTGTTAAAAACCTCAAATACCTCTAGATCCTTCGTAACCCCTTCGTTGTTAGCTAGTAGTTGGTGGTTGATCGTGGTTATTTGCTTGGAGGAGGTATACATTAAGCTCATCCACCATTGGAGGTGAAAGTTTGCTTTGAAAGCTCACATTTTGCGATCTAACACTACAAGTAGGGATTTCTTACATCTATTATGTGTATATGACTTGTTTTTGGTAATGTATGATGTTGGGTGTGAGTTTAGAACTTAAGATATGGAAGTTGAAAAATCTGCAGAAAATCTGGAAATTTTAAACACAATTTGGTACTGTTCATGCTTTTTGAGATACGATGAGGCCGAATTGGGAAAAGTGTATAACTACAAAGT
>JABCMJ010008916.1:0-13628 GCA_014822125.1 Arbutus unedo | reverse complement strand
TGATTTAATTTTAATACTGGATACTTCTTAGGTGTATCCGATACATATTGGGGCATATCGGACGCCTATCGGTATCCAGTAAGTATCTAATATGCGTACGCGACTAGTTTCGGAGTATCCGTGCTTCATCGATTGTACACCAAAGGAGGTTCATCATATTCTCAACAACTAGCACAAGTAATGTCACTACAACAGAATGCTCAATCCTAATTTTCCGTAAAAAGTGTATGTCATTGAGGGCATGCTGCAAATGAGCCCAGCTAATCAAATATTCTGTTAAATATCAGCTCAGTTGGACAAAGGGTGTGCTCAGTCTTGATTCATGTTCAAGGAAGCCTAGCCACACATGTTCAGTTCAGGATTGATTGTTCCACAAGCTCACAACTCACGAGCCAATCTCAGCTTAATAAAACCATGAAAAGCATGCAGGCAAATGGATGGTAGAGTAGAAACCTCGAAAACAAAAAGTCTATTGTGTGAGAGTTTGAATCAAAATTGACAAGTGCACAACCCTTTTACGCTTCATGGATTGCAGTATTTACTCTTTTACCTAGTCAAAATTTTCATTCTGGAGTTCAGAAACAACTATAAACTTCAACAATTCTAAATGTTGGGAAAAAATATTCGCAAGCACAAGTCAGTTGTCTTATGTAAAGGTATTTTCAATCCAGAGAGTTGGGATTTCTTTTATCTTTTGTAAGAGTCCATGAGCACTAATGTAAGATTCAAGGTGGTAGCTTGATCTATTAATTCATCGGAATCCTTGGAGAAAGGTAAAAACATCTCATTTAAATTGTCATCGCCTATTAGATAATTTTTATCTCTGCCTAGTATAGTTAGTTGGTTTTCACTGCAGCTAGTTTGGTCACCAATGGGATTGGTTTACACAGTGGGGTAGATCTCATTTAAAGCAGTGGACAAATCACATTGGAGAGCGTTTGGACTCATTCTCTTGCTCATCTATAGCCCATCCCAGCAGGGTCAACAAAAGACCAACTTCGGACCAAAGTGAAAGGGGGAATCAGCTGACAGCACGTCACGCATTGCAGAAGCCACGAATCTCCCAACTGCCTAATTTAGAATCAAAAGATGTACTTCAAGTGAAATAATACAATGATCCAGGACATGGGACCTATCCCCTACTTTGCAAGCTGATTCAACAGCCAAATTCACTTTTATGCATGAACCCAACCATTCTCTTTATCTAATTGAATAGCCAAGAGCTGGACAATTGGCATCTGTACAGTCCAGCCTACGTGCCTCGTGGAAGTTGGGATAGTAAATAGCAACTTGTCCTACTGAAAACGTTAACTACGAATTTGAGACCCGTATTCTCTGTTCTTAAAGCTACGAGACAAGGGAGTGGCTTTGAGATCTTTATGTTTAAACTTGTCTGCTATTAGTAAAAGAACATCCTTACTCAACAAAATAATTACCAGTATATCAATTAATTTTCTCTCTGACTGAAGAAAGCAAATTTCAGGCTAATGAAAGTTACAGTCAAACATGGAAGCATGAAAACTGGAAAAAGGCATGTTTAACTATAAAGTCCAATATTATTGAGTTGTCAGACGACAATTCCTTACCTTCGTTAGTGTTGTCACTTTTACAGGTGGAGAAGCCCTAGATACATTTCTATCACCATCCACTAGTAAATATCGGTACCCACTCACGTGATATGCATTCTCCCCACCCCATCCTTTCGATAATTTTTCCTCAACTTTGTCAATCTTTAGTGAAGCCTGCCAAATTTGTAAGGAAAAAAGTTTAGTAAACAGTTACAAATAACCTAAATCATTAAAGGTCATATCTCTAATAATTTATCTACAAAACAGAACAAAGACCTAGGGTTAAGGGTTTAAGAGGGGCAACAGCTAGTTTCTAAAAGGATTGACTTGATAAGAATATACCTAACTAGGCATTCCCTACATTTACTTAAAAAATTAGCCTAATCTGCAGGGAAATTGTAGCAAGATTTGCATTATGTTTAAAAGTTAATGCAGCATGAGAAGGTATGGTTAATATGAGATGTATTCTAAATGCTAAAAGAGGAGACTCACATTTTCAAGAACTTGCTGCTTCATCATTGAGATACCTTGCTCCCCATTAGGAATGGAAGTGACGGGAATAAGAAGGATCAAGGTAAGGTTTCTATGCTGAAAAATGCAGAGATACATTCTCTCCCCTGTTTGCTGAAGCCAAATTGTCGGAATAGTAGGAGCTGAGCTACCAGCCTCTGCATTCCAAATACCAGAGACAAGAAAACCATCGGTCCCTTTGGTCCACTTGTCAGGCTGCAAGGGCCTTGCAACATGATAACTGGGATCTCCACCGGAAGAGCTATTATGAGAACGATAAAATTGATCCAAAACTGCACCAGAGTTTGCTGAGATAGATCCGGTGGCAGCATGAGATGAAACATTTCCTTTGCGTAGATAGGACCATGAACTCACCCCAGAGGATAGAGCACGTGGAGACAACCTTAGGACAGCATATGTAAATAAGTTTATAGTGTCCTCCTGACAAGAAGTTGTGAGCAAAGTCAGCAGTTACAAGAAAAATCCCCTGCATTGAACCCTATCACAATGGTCCACCAAAATTTTATTTGATCCTTATTCATCTTAACATTGAGAACAATTAAATTTAAATAGGTAGTGAAAAGCATCTGGCTCCAGATTGCTAGCCAGTAAGAAATTGCATTGAAGATCAAAATTTAAAAATAAAAAAAAATATGAAAAAGGCATGGAACTAATGATGAGACATACAGGAGCAAGTGTTGTTGACACCAGCAGGTCTTGAAACAAGATCAGTGAGTAGCATGGTGTATTGCCAGCAGATGATTCGAATAGTCTGATCAGTGACTGCCAAAACAAGACTTCAAAAATCAATGTAGGAGCAAATAAATTCCACACTTTTATCCAAAGCAAATTATGTTCGGCCATCATTTTTTAGTACATGTGATGAGTTGCAAACAGACAGACCATGGAAAAATGAATTTGGAAGTGAGCTGCTTAGGTTAATCTGAATTATTTTTCTCCTCTTGGATTGTATCCATTGGAATTTCCTTACGTGGCACAAGTTTTATGGTCATTACAAAATCATTTACTGCACCAATTGAGTTCGTTTTCTTTTGATAGGCAAACTGCACCAACCAAACACTTGAATTAGTCAAGAGCGTCCAGTTTACAGTGGCCTTAGATTTACTCTATATTACTTGACTGAATAAACTAAAAGTCTCTTTAACGATCATCTTCTTTTCTCCACAATTTGCAGAAACGTTTTACTTGACTCTTCTGGATGAAATAGGAAAGACCAAAAGATCAAAAAATTGAAAACATTAACTCATAGAATTTTACCTTGTGCTCTTCGGAAAAGCGAAGCACAATGCAAAATTAATATCTTAAACGTGACAAGGCAGGTTGCAAACAATATTATGGCACCTAGATTTTGATATACTTATCCATTGATTCTTTATAAGTAATGGCACTTAAATGGCATATAAGGCCTTATTGCTGTGAAATTAACCAGTTATAACTTTGGAAGCAACAAATGAATTGGAGAAGTGGCAATATTACATGCATAAGAACCCAAGGAGAAGAAAATGGCCATTATTCAACATCAGAAGCCATGGTGCGTCGTGACCACACCCTGCAATTTATCACAGTAATCGGCCAGTGCTTGCGTGACATGGAATTTACTTGAACTTGACAATTTTCAGGTCAAAAAAGTGTACTACTCAATACAAGGAAACAAAAGAGAAACATATGGGTATGCTTGCTTTGCTCCTATATAACACTTCAAGTTTTAGATCACCTCACCGCAGATGAAATGAAATGATGAAAGAGTTTAAAATGAGGTTACATGAAGTGTGATGGCAATACGACCTCTATACAGCTATAACCAGGTCAGTGCTTCTGGTCAAAAGATATTGGCACCCACACAAATGAATTTTATTTCTAAATTCAACATATTATCAGTCTTTGTTAAAAGGTAACGATGAATGCAGTTCCAACATTAATGACATTTAACAGTCAGATGCATTGATGACCGGGGCAATTTTCCTTATGAATCTATGCCAAAGAAGAAACTCAATCAAAACCTAACAAAAACTACAGTGAAAGTTCTTTTAACTTAAGATGGCGTAAAACTCTTTCCACAACTCAGCATATGAGTACATGAAAACTCTATTAACTTAAGATGGCGTAAATGGCAAATCTACAGTTTCACAAGTTTTAATCAAGTGTATCCAGGGAAAATGTGAGGGAGGGAAAGGATATTTACACAATTGAGGGCACAAATAAACGAGAACACAAAAAGTCCAACCTGTACTTCAATTGCAGCTTCACGTCCTATAGTCAACATCTGTACAGTTCCACGTTCCCTTAAAGAGTCACGAAAATTTGGTAACTGAAGTTTCTTCCCCCCAAGAAAATCTGCCTCAAAGAGAAGAATCATATGTAAGGTATGAGATACAGCAATTTCAGCATTGCTCCAGTAGCATAAATCCAATGGAAATTATCTGATACAGCAACTGCAGCATTACCCCAGCAGCAAAAATCCAATGGAGACCTCTTTTGAAATGCTGACAATTAGCGACTTATAGTAAAATATTATTGGACTACAGAAAAAAATAAAACAGATTTCACTGCATCTTAAGTAGAGCATACTAGTGCCTTACCACTTAAATAATCCACAATGAAAGAATACAGATGAGAACGAACAAGTCCCCCAGCAGGTTCTTTATCAAGCAATGCTCTGATGGGTCCATGAAACATCATGAATAGAGAATGTACTTCGTTAAGAACCCTGCGCAATGCATCAATGCGCCATATGGCTTCCGAGTCTTTACTTTTCTCCACAATCTAAAACAGGGAAGAGCATTAGTTAAAGAAGTAAGGAAGCATAACCGTATGAAGTGACAACATTCATTTTGATTTTCCTCGTTAACAAAACATTTATGATCAAACCACTGAGAGAAGCATATATATGAAGTTCAAAAGCTACATTTTGCGGAGAGTCACGAAAGACAAATTCTCACAGAGCCAGGCCAACTGCTTAGCTATGCGTCAAAAGGTGCATAGCTACAACCCAATCTCTCACCCGGTTCAAGCACAAAGACGGACAGAAGAAACTATATACCCTTGTATGTAAGGGAAGAACCTTCTGAAAGAAGCATGAAAGCACTTGATAGCCAGGTTTACATGCCTTGGATTCTTGCAATTTATGGCTACTGGTACCCATATGACATTAATCATTCGAAACCTAAAATTATAACTGGTGGGTTCAAATAAACATGTAGTTCATGAATTTTAAGCACCATGTGAGTGTTACGCACATACTGAGTGAGTAAGGTAAACAAAGAGAAAGAAACTCAGTTAATTGAATTGATAATTCAAAATTTATATAGACCCGCTCTAAATGCAGAAGAAAGGAAATTCAAAACAAGAAGACAGTTCAAGTCACTATAACTTCATTAATGCATATAAATGGGTGAAAAACATAACAATTTCATTAATCACATTAGCAAAGTTATTCATCAGCGATGTGGTTTAATGTAACAAATACCGCACCATCACCATCCAGATATCTGGCTCTGCCTCATAAAAAACATGAGAATGCGCCTCTGCTTCTATGACCTCACAAGCTGCCTCCGGAGAGAAGATTCTGCAGAAAATTAACATTACACTTCCAAAACCAAACAACAAGCTCAATTCTAAATTCAAATTGGAGCAATCCGTTCACAAATGGGTCACTGAGCGTTGCCATAGCTACCAACACAAATCGGACTTGCCTAATTCATAATAAGAGATTTCAAATAATTTTATCATTCACCTAATAATTTAATATCAAGAACTCCTAGTATCCAATGTGAATGAAAAATTGTAACATGCCAAAACTCAAATAGGGAACTAACGACTCATGACGCCTTCTAGCAGGCTAGAATAGTCTTCTTGTGAAAAATGTGACTCGAGGTCTTAATTTCATGCTACCAAAAAGGATGCAGCTTCTACAACTAAGCAATGCCTACTGCACCAGTTGGTCTAGAGTTGGGAATCTGCATGAAGGATGCAATTCTTTTACGATTGCACAATGTGGAGGGTACCTGTTTCCTATTTCATTGTAAATGAATCGGTAAGGTTGACAACGATACCAATAATACTGAAGATATGGAGTAAGACTGTAAGAGAATGTCAAAGGTCCTTTGCATAGTAAAAAATATCAGAAGAAGGCGACTAGATGGCGTGGAAGACGATTTCTTTTCCAAACCCAACCCAACCCCGAGGGGCAGGCGCAGGGTGGGGTAGATTGCCATCACTAATTAGAGGGAGTCTTACATACATTTCTTTAGTGACATTGTCCATTGAGTGTTCCGGTTTTCAGTCTCTCTCTTCCCCCCCACAAAAAACAAGAAGGCAGCCATATTCCTAAAAGTCAAATAGCAACTGCTTCAATTATATAGCATTCGCTCAAAAATTACCAAATGTGGATAATCAGAATAGCAGAAGTAGAGGATCATCATCTAAATAGAAGACAGTAGAGGATTATCTAAATAGCAGAAAGGTCAATCTTGCCAAACATTGGGAGAGTAACACAGATTCAAATACTGTTTCCAGTGTTCTGTGCCAGAGGTTGCTGGGAAAACCTCCACATTTGGAACCCCATGAATCATGCCAGTAACAACTAAGAAGAAGTTTTGTGGTTTATGTATTAAAGCTAGTCAATGAAGGAGGTAGCACATGGAGATTGGATCCATCCGAGACTTGCATCTGTGTAGTCATCATCTTGACATCACAAGAGAGTTACAATTCACAACACATATTGGCAAGCATCTTGGACAGGCATCTAGAAGCGGATGAATTGGCACCACAGTTACATATTCAGAGGACAAGATTTGATGAAGCTCCATCATTACACTCCTCATGTACATCCGAGCCTCATCATTCTCTCAAAAAAATTCCTTGGGGTGTGGTGTGGCAAGTAGAGATGAGATCAAATTATTACTTCGCCCTATCGAAAATTTTAAAACAGAACTTTAACAGCTAGAACAAAACTTCCATATTTCTCTAAATCGAGATTACTCAGATTTTTGTCCTCCAATGACCTTTTCTTTTGTCGTTACTTGAGCAACGACGGAATTCTTTTCTGAAGTTTCCATCCACATGCATCTTGAAAACTTTACGTTTTTTATGCAATGAAACTTGTTCATGGCGCATATTGACCCTAAACATTTCACATAATATGTTCTGAAAGTACATATAGAATATAAGAGCTGAAACAAAATAAATTCAAACTAGCAGGACAATTTCCTACATGAAAAAATTGACCATTTGGCAGATCATTTAAAGCGTCCTTTTGCTGTCATCATTACCACAAAGACAATCCTTCGCAACTTTCATGGCTTCCAAAGAAATATGTCTACGAACAATGATGTGGCTACTCACCTCGTAAATGTAATAAGTCCTTCACTGAGCCCAATCACAGAAAGTTGTGCTGAGAAGGGTAAATCAGTGGGAAAGAAAAACAAAATCTTGTCCAACTCCTGTCCTTCATGTTGACCTCTTTTCAAATCAAAAATGCAAAACTTTATTGCTTCACTCGCAGTTGTAACAGATGACAAACCCATTGCACTTTTCAATCATGCACCTTGAACTTTTCAATCATGCACCTTGATGGAAAAACATAGGAAATAATAAGCAAACAAATACAGGTAAATGCTTCGCATACTGAGCTGATATTTAGAAGGAAACAAGAAGAGATCTTGTGGCATTAGGAGAGAACCACAATGAAAGGTCTTAAAAAGCATGAGTAATAGTGGAAAGCTGGTGGTTTTATTTAGCCTATGGTATAATATGCAGAGGATCTCGGTGATTGAAGGCTTTCTAAAAGTGGAAATTGTGAGGCCTCACGCCTCAGCCTGCTCCTGTTATAAATTTGGCATTCTAGAGTCCCTCCAAGGTGGCACTGTTTGGATGAAAGGTGATGCTTGATAGAATCCTATCATCTATAAAATATCTAAGACGGGAAGTCAGTTCATGCTCAATTGTTCTAGCACTCAAAAGCAAGATGATGTTTGGATTTTGGTGAACTGTCTTTGGCTTCATTGTCAGTATATGTGTGGAATCTACTGTTTAGAAATCAGGGAGCGGATTGGAGCTTCTTGCGAAAGATGGATTATCCTAATGGTCCACGCAGCAGTATCAAATTCTCTCTCTTCACTTTTCACTAACCATACCTCACTTTCATTATCTAGAGGCAGTTTTCCATATCTCAAGCCCACAACATAGTGTGGGAGCTAAAAATTGAAGTACTTGGGGATCGTAGTATTAAAGGCAAGAGGCGCACGGCTTAAACGTGAGGTCTGAGATGCGACCTTCATTGAAAGGAGGCGCATGTTGTCGGAGGACAAAACGCATATATGATATGGACAAACAATTCGAGTTTCAACATAGGGCAAATTGACTCACACATTAGCAATAGTAAAACAAATAATTCTGAGAGGCACCTAAGACTCCAAAAGCCATAAAAGCATATACTAAATGCTGAAATATCCAATAACATTAAAGACGAACCAAGTACCTCTAATGTTGGACGACTGGATATTTGCCTAAAAAAGAAACTAACAAGCTCTCACCAGAGCAGAAAACAAGAAAACCAAAATAAGAAAAGAAATACAAGAAGACAACAAAGTGACAGACCAGGAGTTCATTTCAAAGGAAGGATATGCATGCTGGTCGTAAGGGCACAATTCTTTCGTTTACATTAAGTACTGAGAAAGTAGGTAGATAAATTCTCTCTTTTTTATCTTAATCAGCAAATACATTGATAACTTTTACCTCGCTTTCCTAGCATAGAGGTGGTTTTCATCACTCAAACCAGCGCCATAGCAAGGGCACAAATTGCACTTGCCGATGCAATCACGACTTATAGGACATGCCTAATACTAGACAAAAATAAAAGCACTTCCTTTGTTTGGTTTCTGAGGACAGCCTTACTATGGAAATTATTTATCAATTTCTAAGAGGCAGACCACCTTGTCAGAACGATTACGACTAAGAAAAACAAAAAGAATTGAAGTTCCACCACAGGTTTCCTAAAATCTTTCCATGATAAGAACCAGGTCTCCAGCTAACAATAATAGACAAATAACTAATTAAAGCAGGCTGATAAAACAATGCAAACATTAGAAGAGAATGAAAAAATGCAGATTGTAATGTATCAAAAGGACTAGCCTACAAAGTTCATGAGCTTGAACTAGAACAGTTTAAGCCTAATCTTCTTTTTCTTTCAGACCAAATGAAAACTTCCAGCCTTCCAGGTAGATTGTATGGAGACAATGATATACATCAGTTCTACTGAAAGTCAGTTTTTTCCTTTTTTTAATACAAAGGTGTTTATCCAAAGATAGTTTGCCAGTCACAGTAGGGCAAGTGTAATCTTTCTTCAACTAGCTCGTGAAAAGAAGGAATACCATCTTTTGTCAGCAATATTAGAGCAACTGTCATCTCCATTCAATTAACTTGTGAAACAAAGGAGTGCCTCTAAGGCTCCACCTGTGAAATTTTGCTTTTGGTAATAAACGAGCCCATTTGAATGCCGTGTAAGATGAAATAGTGCAACCACAAACATAAGGGCAAATTTATCTCACTTATGAAAGGAGAATATTACGAACTATTGAAATAGAACGAAGGCATACTTAAGCATAAAATGTTCATTGCAAACAGATACATATTCTGCCCAGGGGAATGCACCGCATGTGAGACCCTAATTCTGGAAAACGCAAACAAATACATTCGAAACAGAAATTTACAGGAATCATACAGAAATGCACAACCACACCACAAAGGTCCATACCATGTGGTGGTTGACCGTGCGGGAATGTGTTAGAATTTTATCTCACATCATTAACTTAATGGAGGGAGGTCACTTTAAATATAGTCACGTAAAAAAGCTTTCTTGAAACCTGGTACCAGTAACAAGCGATTCGTTGCAGAAGGGACAGCTACCCCCAAGCCAAAGATTCCCGAGGCCAGTAACAAGCGATTAAGAGAGCGCCCACAAACAAGCTATTGAGGTACAAGGTAATGGTTAGACTCAAACTCAACCCCAAAAACAAGCTACATATATGAAACTGCCTTCGTGGTCATATAATACAGTTCACTTCCGTTTTCCAGCAACATGGAACTTCAGTTCCTAGCATTGAATTCACCAAATCAAAACACGTGGTGAAATACATTGGTTCAACACTTGAAACAATCATAGAGTTGATTTCATAACTAACTACCAAATAGTAAGTTTCAGTGTCTAAACCACATTTTCCACCAAATCAAAGTCGCCCCAGCATTGAACTTCGGCATTATTTCTGCAATTTAACCGCAAGTCTGCAACTACAATTTAAACTAAGTAAAAGATAAGAAAGATTGAATACTATGCTAACTGAGCTTAAATCACAGTAGCATACTTCATAGAATTCAACATAGTCTTAGGTGTGGACTTCTAATTGTGGCTGTTGGATCTCATCCAAAGGCTAATCCAACAGCCTGCGTTTAATAAGCCATTAAATGGTTATTTCCTTTAACCCCAAACCCATTCCAACAGAAACACATCGGCCACTCTCTGAATCTCTCTCTCTTCCACTCCCGCAAATACAGTTGTCATCACATACAATACAAAAAAAAAAAGACAATACTAGTCGAGCAATACAAAAAATAATGTGGTGAGAACTCTGCATTTCAAGCCAAATGAATCAAATATCCCAAAACCACAGTAACAAGTAATTCAGTTAGGTGATTTTCAATAAAAAAACAAACGATTATAATCCCCTTAAATCATAAAAGACAAGCTAATGTGATTACGCGAGTCAAGACTCTAAACAAACACGTTGTGGCCACTCTACATTACACAAACCTGAAAGCCCTAATTTGTGAACTGCATATGCCCCTACCTGAGATCCTTCGCGGCGTCGTGGGGACTTTGAAGGACAGTGCTTTCGACAGCGACGGAGAAGGGAAAGAGAGCCCTAATTTCTGATCATGGGGATATCTTCTGCGATATGGGGGGAGCGGCAACGGAGTGGTACGAATTTAGAGATGACGAGTCCGATTAGTGTGATGTTGCAGAGACGAATTAAAGAGGCCCTAGCCTGACATGGCACAAGCTCTTGATACCAAATGTATATCGGAGATAGATGAAGTCAATCAATCGGTTTGCTAATAGCTTAAGGATCTCTGGCCGTTTGAATCGTTGTTGCGCCTAACCCCTCGCCTATTAACGGTCTGTTTGGAAGCTAGGGAAAGGAAGAGAAAGACTTTCTCCCATATTTGTTTGATTTTTAGTGTAGGAGAGATTGATGTATACGTAGCATTGTTGTTGAAAGAATACAAGAGAAAAACGACAAGAAACTCTAGAAATAACCAGAGAAAATAGGAAAGAAAATTTTAAATTTTAATTAAAAATTTAGAGACATTTAGTTAATTTTAAATTTTCTTCTTTATTTTTTCTTTAAAATCAAATAAAGGAAATTATTTTTCTCTTCCATTTTCACTTATTTTATTTTAAAATTAAATAAGAAAAATTAATTAATTTTCTTCTCAAAATGCCTTCTCTTTTTTTTCTTTTCTTTCTACAAGTTTTACTGCAAGATTACGAACTGAAAGACAAATTATGATGGCGAAATGAATTTTTTTTTTTTTGGTTGTTGGTGAAATCCGAGACAAATTCCGAATCGCAAAATTTTGGAAATCCGACGAATCCCGGTCATTCTCCTCTGCGGTGAGCCGCATGGAATCTGCAATGTACGCATTACTTTTGGTATTATTTACTTGGGTAAATTGCACTTATGTCCCTGCGGTTTCTGACAATTGCCAAAACGTTCCCTAAGATTTTAAAATTTATAATTACTTCCCTATTTTTGAAACTATTATACACTTTGCCTCCTGCCGTTAGATTGTGTTAGCTTTTGATAAGGTTACCATAATACTTTTTTAAAATGCCTAAATAACCCTTGGTATTAGCTATATACATAGAACAAAATATTTTTAAGGCTCATAACACTTATTTCTTTCCTCACTTTCATTAAAAGTATGTAATTTCTTTTGTTTTAGTTAATTTTTTTTACAAATACATTAGTTGATTATTTATTGATTTATCGACTAACAAGTAACGTATATTTCACGATAAAAATTACAGATTAAAAATAATATACACACATATGCTATTGATTTTTTTCAACAAATCTCAGACTGCTTATTTTTTTTTAAATATCGTGAAGAAGATTAAAATTTAAAGTTATTCCTTCTATTTTCTAAATATTAGAAATCTACCTGTTGATTTTTTGCAATGCCTCTATTTTTTTTTTTGCGAATGTAGTCATGAGGGATTAAAGACAGACAATCTTTCTATTTTTTAAAGATTAAAGGATTGTAATGATTTATTATAAAAATTAAAGATTAAACACAATTCTTAACTTTTTTCCGTAATTTTTTGTCTACTATAAGGTAACATAGAATCAAGTGTAATTATTTTTTTGTCTCAATTTAAGTATAATTATAAAAAAAACTAAAAATTAATAATTTAAAAAATAACAATATCGATTGGTACCCAATAAACATCCAATACAGGCCATACCAGAAAACCGATTGAAAAAATCACGATTCAGTCAGGCCGACATAGGAATGGTTACGATTTCGATTTTGTCTTTCTAATTTTTTTAATTTTTCAGTTCGGTTTACCATATATTTTTTTAGACCGACCAAACCAAACCAAACCAAAAATTACAAACTCTTTCACTTTTTTTAATGCTTTTGTTTTGATTTGAATTCTATTTTATTAATGTTTTGTTCTTAATAAGTGTTTTGTAACGACCCAACTTTTTAAACATATAATAAATAATTTTTAATCAATTATTGAAATTCTTTTTGGTTCATTTTAATTAAAACAAAATTTATCCATATTAAATTTATTTATTTATTTGTATAATTTAGTAAATCGGACGATTGATTTGGGTCGCAAATGATCACTTTGTATCCAATTATTTTTCTCTATTTGTTTATTCAAACTCCTTGAAAACTAAAACTCTTCAATACCATATATCTATGTAAGACAGTCAGACCCATTTTCTTTTCACGCACAAGCCTTTCTTTTCCATTCATGCACAAGCCTTGACACTAGGTAATGCACTTAAACCATTAAACTTATTGGATTCTCTTTGGTTTCTGCAACTTCCCTTGATGCTTGCATTTTTACAACTAAACATCTATTATAAATTTATCATTCTCTCCATTTAGCTATATAAGCATGATGGATACTTGGGAAGAGAGATATGTACCTACTAGCATTATCTTGGGTTTCACAAACTCATGGAATTTCATTATTTTGCATTAAATGGATTTTATCTTCATGAGCCTATATAAGGCAACCATCACTCTTGTCTTTTTATGCACAAACCCAACTGGAGCACTTAGAGAGAGAGGGAGAGGGTGAGTCTAGAGAGAGAGGGTATTGCCGAAGTCAAGGGAGGCCGGAGAATCCACCTATTCACGTCGTGACTTCGTCGGAAACGCACAACTAAGGTAGAAACACATACCTTGCAACCCTAGTCTCGTGCAATTTGTAGATATTATGTGTAATTT
>JABCMJ010008906.1:0-30126 GCA_014822125.1 Arbutus unedo | reverse complement strand
TAGGCAAGCAAACTTCAGATACAGATCAGCAACAGATTTGAACAAAGTAAGGCAACACATCAGCAGTGGAAAGACCTTCGATTATGAGTGCTAACTAGACTGATATTTTTTACCCTTTTAAGCCTCCCACTAAGGCTATGTGCCAACATCTGAAACCCCCATAGATATAGGCCACTTTTGATGGTCTTCTCCTGAATCAAGTGCTTGTGGATAATGGGGCCACTATAAACATCCTTCCTATGAAAACTCTAAAGAAGTTGGGAAGGAGAAGGTAAAGTAGATCCCACAAGTACCATGATTGTTGGATTTAACAGGGGAAAGTCTACATGAAGAGGGAATCCTCTTGATTAAGCTCAAAGTTAGAGAAATCAAGATGGATATTGCCTTTTTAGTAGTCAATTCCACAGCCAAATACAATGCTCTAGTAGGGAGAGATTCGATACATGTCAATGGATGTGTGTCTTCCTCTATGCATCAAGAATTAATGGCTATTAAGTATGATGATGGAGAGGAAGTAAGGACTGTAGAGGTAAGAGCAGAACCCATCCTTTCAAGACCGCTGCAAATTTTGTTGAAGTAGAAATGTACAAGGCTGGAATCATTTCACTCAGTACTTTGACAACTACCACACCCCCAGCCAATGATTTCGACTTAGTAGAATTGGCACAGCTATGGTTGAAACTCAAAGTGACTATTGAAAATGAGTCAAACACGCCTTAAAATGACACTGTCTAGCTTTGAGCAGGATTCAGAGCAAGGAGAGGCCAATTCATTGGCCATGACCAAGTATATAGCTCTAGAAATTGAGCAGAAGGTCCAAGAAGAGGTTGCGTGGGCATACCTTATCATTGAGGACGACAAGCATGAACCCGAGTTCCGCAAGTGCAATGTTGAAGAGTTAGCAGATGATGTCATAGATCTGAGATATATCAAAGTCATTTCACTAGATCCTCTCGAAGAAATCAATTTAATGGACGAAGGCTATCCGAGGCCATTATTAATTAGCAAATGTCTTCCCCTCGAGTTGCATCCTAGACTCATGGCTATCTTACAAGAGTTTAAGGATTGCTTTGCATGGAGTTATAATGAGTTTCCAAGCTTAGACGGAGACTTGGTGGCACATATGCTATCTATCAAACCTTTTTACAATCCATTTAAACAACAACCTAGGAGAAGGACTCCTTATGTGATTGATAAGATCAAGGAGGAAATCTCAACAATACTGGATGCTGGGATCATTACAATAGCCAGGTATGCTGAGTGGTTGTCTAACGTAGTCTCAATGATCAAGAAAAATGGTAAATTGAGGGTGCATATAGATTTTCAAAATCTGAACACTGCAACTTTCAAAGATAAATATCCTATAACAATTATTGATCTTCAGGTCGACAGGTCAACTCTCAAAGATGAATATCCTATGCCAATTATTGTTCTTATGGTCGGCAAGTCAGCCAAATATCCAATTTTGTCTATTATGATGGATGGTCATTCTGGTTATAATTAGATTTGAATAGCTGAGGAAGATGTTCATAAAATAGCTTTCCAATGCCCAGACGACATTGGTACATTCGAATGGGTCAAGATGCCTTTTGGCTTAAAGAATGCTAATGCTACGTATCAAAGGGCTATGAGTACAATTTTCCATGAACACATCAATGATTTCATGGACTATTATATTGCTGACGCAGTCATCAGATCCTAGTTATGTGAAGAGCATTTGGAGCACTTGAAGAAGTCTTTCCAGATGATAAGGCATTATAAATTGAAATTGAATCCACTCAAATGTTTTTTTAAAGTGTGTGCAGAAACGTTCTTGAGATATTTGATACACCATACAGGAATTTAGATAGAAAAAAACAAGGCCAAAGCCATCATTGAGGCAAAATCTCTTGCAACCAAGAAAGAATTGCAAAGGTTTTTTGGTCAATTAAATTTTCTTCGATGATTTGTCTCTAATACTGCTAGGAAAACTAAAGTGTTTTGTTCTCTTTTAAAATTAAAGCAGGATGAGATTTCCAAATGGAGAGTTGAGCATGAGAATCCTTTTTAGGCCATAAAAACATACTTGGCCAATCCTCCAATGCTCATGCCACTAGAAGAAGGAAGGTTTTTGAAGCTATATTTGACAACAGCAGAAGGCTCGGTTTGAGTATTGTTGGCACAAGACAATGGAGATGGAAAAGAACAGGCTATCTACTATTTGAGTAGGTTCTTGAACAGTAGTGAATGCGGGTATTCGAGTATTGGAAACTATGTTTAACTTTGTTCTTTGCTGCTTAAAAGTTAAGGTACTAGTTATTGCCGCATGTGACATATGTTATTTTGCCAACAGATGTAATTAAGTACATGGTTAACTGGCATGTACTTGATGGCAAAGTTGCAAAATGGATTGTTCTGTTGTCTAAATTCTATTTTGAATATACGTGCCTCAAAAATATATCAAGGGCCAAGTGTTAGCCAATTTCTTAGCAAATCATCCTAATATCCTTGAGACGCACGAATTGCAGGAAATTGACGTGATCGATGTTTCACCATGGGTCATGTGGTTCAATGGATCGAAGACTATGAAAATGGCTAGAATATGCATATTGGCTAAATCTCCAACAGGAATTAGAACTAAATGTGAATTTTGAATAAATGAAGGAGAATTCTAAAACAATCAAGCAGAATAAGAAGCCTTGATCACGGGTTTAGAAATTCTTCTGGATTTGAATGTTTCCATTTTGGAAATCAACCAAGTAAATGGAGATTTCTAGTGCCATAGTCCGCATTTGTTCCCGTATTGGGAATATGCTAAAGAGCTATTTCAAAAGTTCAATATGATTTCTCTAACTTTCATACGACGGTTTATGAATGAGGAAGCGAATGAAGTAGCTCAAATGGCTTCGGGATACAAAGTAATTGAACAAAGTGATATGAACTTGGATCAAATAACCTGTGAAAAATCGTTACCCCTTCTCGATAGTCGAAAGACTTTGAGGTAAATATAGTATCTCGTACTTCGACCGCTGATTGGAGACAGCCCTTGATCGATTATTTAACTCGGCCTAGTGCTAAAACCGATCGAGCAACTAGATTACAATCTTCAATTATATTTTGTGTGACAACACATTATATAAGAGGGGTTTGGATGGGTTGATTTTAAGATGCTTGAGTAAAATTGAAGATTTTAGGGTTATGGCCGATGTCCATGAAGGCCCATCAATCTGGGTTAAGATGCGTTGGTTGTTGCGTAGACATGGATACTATTGGCTGGCAATACTAAAGGATTATATTGATTATGCTAAAGGCTGTGAGCCATGTCAAGCTACCAGAACTTTAAAACATGCACCAAGTTCTAAACTTCAGTTTGTCATTAAGCCTTGGCCTTTTTCACGCTGGGCAATGGACATGATTGGATTGATTTATCCCCTCGTCATCTCAAGACCATAAATATATCTTGGTTGCTACTAACTATTTTACTAAGTGGGTCGGGGCGCAAGCTTTTAAAAGTGTTGATTAACTCAAATTCAAGAGTTTTTGAAAAATATAATATATATGTTTGGTGCTCCTCAAACAATTACGGTGGATAATGCTAGCATCTCTGAAGAAGGTCAAGTTAAAGCCTTTGTAGCAAAACATGGGATCGAATTAATAAATTTTACCCCTTATTATACTCAGTCAAATGGTTAGGCAGAACCTACGAACAAGATTATTAAAAATGGAATTCAATGGACGGTGCAGAAAAATCCTAGGGATTGGCACAATATTTTCTTAATACTTTTTGGGCCTGTACGACTTCGAAGAGATCAAGTACTGGAACTACCCCCTATGCGTTAACTTATGGACGTGATACAGTGCTTATAATAGAACTCATTGTAAAGTCTTTGCAAGTGGGCGCTCGGAATGAACTCAATATCTATCCATACCATCAAGCGATGAATATGAATTGGAAAACATCAATGAGGATAGAGTTAAAGCTCTCAATCATATTACACTACAGAAAGCCAAAGTAGCTAGACATTACAACAAAAAAGTCCATTACAAAGGCTTTAATGAATGAGATTCAGTATGGCGAGTTATTTTGCCAATTAGGTCCACGAAGGCTGGATACGGTAAGTGGGCACCCAATTGGGAAGACCGTATTTAATTCATAGAGTCCTCCGTAGAGGAGAATACTCTTCTTTCTCTTTAGCTCTAACGTCTAGGCTCAACATCACCTCCTGTAAATGATTTAACAACAAAATATAAGCCAAAGATGGTATAGGATGTATGATAAACACAAAGCTAGAATGATCAATAGCATCTTGCATCAAAACATAACAAGTATAATTTAAACAAAAAGCATTCAATTTGCAAACGAACGGATGACCCTTGTAACTCATGCATCCCATGCGACCAATGTAACCTGATTGCCTAGACTCGAACTCGCGCACCCTCGGACTTGAATTGAGAGCAATTTACGGACATGCACTGCGAGACTTTAACCCCTACGTCTGGTTCTTGGACTGTCACTGATGGGATTACCCAAACTCAGATATGGCCTTTCACCATGGGACTCTAACCCATAGTCAGGTACTTAGACTATCATCAACAAGCCACCCCTCACCCAATCATGAAATGCAAACTAACACCGATAGAACCACAATCGACCATGACCATGCATATGGACTCAAACCAACATCTCATGACCATGTAACACAACACTCCAACATTGAACCAACACATCCAAGTAATTCCAAGACATTCACTCAATGAGCTTAATTTGAGAAAACAACAGTCATTGTTGAACAAAAGAATTATGATCTATCGGCATTAAAGTCAAGAACATGGGTTGAAAAATAAGTTTGACTGGGTGAGATACAATCCTGACCAGCCAGATTTTGATATTAGAATGCTGTTTGAGAAAAGCCTGACCCATCACCCATGATATTAGAATACTATTTACTTCTAGAAAAGTTGGGTCTTTCAAAGGTCCTAATTGATCACACACCCCTAACTAGTTAGACTTGGCCACTGGAATGTTTTGGAAGTTACTCCAGTCCGATTGGATTAACCCCCTAATTGCTTGGGTTTTGGCTCAAATATTTTTTCATAAAACAACCCTAATAGGTCACGGTCATTGTCTATAGTCAGGCCCCTCTTTTCGAGATAATTGTTGTGTTTCATTTTGCTAAAAATCAACCTTAAATATGGTCAAATAACCCCACATATGGTTCAATCAATGCCCAAAATAAGATACAAAACGTATAAATCATTTTAGATTCCTTCATGACTCATCAAGACCCGATTTGATCGTTTCTCCTGACATCGGTTGGACGTTTACTCATGTGATCTTTGTGATTACCATTGTGAAACTTGATCTTCTCCGATCAAACTCTCTCTCGAATGATGGGAGGAGAATTTTCTAGGGATTTCTCTCCTTCTCTTGAATGTGTAATGTTTTTATGAGAAAAACCCCTGAAAAAACTATTACATGACTTTTATACTAATTAAAAGGTAAGTTATGCTCTAAACCCATATTTCTTTATAAACTCAAACAGCGTCAGAACATTTCAAAAATTACAATCCAATGGTAATTCCTCCAATAATCAATAAATTGAAAAATGGAGCAACACACTAGGCAAGGTCCCAACAAGGGTAATTCTATTGGGAAAGAGAAATGCTTAAATACTTGCTAATGAGGTTGAATAATGCGGAATTAAAAATTTATAGGGAGGACCAAATATAATGAAATGGATTAGTCATAAAAAAACATACTGTGAAATCAGCATATCAATCTTGGGAGAACGGGAAATTGTCATAGGATAGGCACTTTCCTGCTCTGTGGAAGAAATTAAGTGCACCAAAGATTGAAGTGTTTGTATGGCAAGATATATTGGAACGAATAGCTTCAAAATTAGAGCTATGTAGAGAGGAATCATAAGTGCAACCCAAGGCGCATGTCTTCTATCTAACAATGCATCAGAAACGTCAAACCATGAGCTGATGTGCAATTTCTCATGGAAGGTATGGTATGATGCTATCAAATGGTGGAGTGGGGCTCGGGACTCCCCTTCAGATATTAGGATATTGGCAAAACTATGGTTTAGCAACAGGCTCCCAAATCTAGAAAAAGATATCTAGAAAGCAAGAAACAATCTGGTAACTGGCTTCTGGTCTTCAACAATGTAACATGAAATGCAACATGGATCAAAGGAGAATTCTACATACCAATGGGTCTCTATAGAGGACTTCAAATGCAATCTTGATGTGGTGAGGGGTCTTTACGTGTAAGATTTTGGTTCCATGATTGGTTTTACAAATACTTTATGCAAGGGGTGGGGAAGGCAGGGTTTCTATTTTTTTGCTCGATAAAGGGAAATTTTTTACTAATCAATGTAAATAAGGTAAAATGATTAACACGGGATTCAAGCATTGCATCACACTGCCCAATACTCCTGAATCTGAACTAGGTTGACACTCGAGAAGGCAATAATCATTTGCTACTTTAAGCTTAAAGAAGCAAACAAACCAAACATTACAATGAGGTGGCAAGACACCACCTAGAGATAGCAAAGATTACAAAAGACCTCAAAAAAGAAGCAAGAAAAACCAGCCGAATCCTCATTTGTAAGGACATGTTTCATACTAGCGTATTACTCATGCCTACAACACTATTAACAAAATTAAATCAATATTAAGATTCAAAATGTTTGAACCAGTAGCATGTTGCAGTGATCGGATCAATTTTCAAGTATTATTCAAATACCATGTTGTTTTGAGAATGATAGGATATAAGTTCAACCAAAATATAAAAAAATACTTCATAATAGAGTTAAATACGTACTCAAGTTTAACAAAACAAAGGGTGCTTAACATAAGTCATTGTTTACAAAAGGATTGAAGAACATATGATTCTCTATCTTAAAAAAATATTTATCTTTGTTACTCTTCATCACCCAAACCATATAGGTGGTAAAGTAATTTATTCTTAATATTTTTAAAAAATTAGCAATTTTTTATTAGGTGTGACAACTCTAAAAATTGATAAGTGTGATCAACAATAAAAATTTTAAATGTCAACACTGTCAAAAAAATTTTAAATCTACATTTCATCATGTGTAATTTTCTTACCAGTTTTTTTTTGGCATAAGTGTGATCGTAAACCTAGAAACATCAAGACATTGTATGGTCTATTAATTTATTGCATCGTATTTCTTACTGAACCACTTATCAAAGCATCCACCGCATCCCTATTCTAGAAAATTCCCTCATCCACAAACCAACAATCACCTCTCGATAACTCCAAATCACAAAGAATGTTGCAAACCGAACCATTTCAAATTCACTATTACTTTTTTTCTACCATTTGCATCTAATTTTTCAATTGACTTCGAACACCTAACTCTGTATTCTATTTAAATAATTAGAGTTTTAATGTGAAAGAGAAAAACATAAATGGTGATGGCTGCTCAAGTCAAGAATGAAATTTGATTGTGTTTTGTAACAAAAAAAGTTTGATTATGTTTTTTTGGCCTGAATAAATAGAGAAAAATAAAAGTAATAATTGAAGGTTCACTAATAAGGAAAATGCACGAATGAGAGAGAGAGAACGCGGGGGGGGGGGGGGGGGGGGGGGGGGGGAGAGGAGCGGGAGAGTCATGTGATGCACCTTTTTTAACAATGAAAGAGAACAAGACTACGCAAACCAAACATGCCGAAGCACCTTTTTAAAGTAATAATCCAAGCCATGAACCATCATCCTCCTTTCCCAACACCTACCAAACCAAACCTACTCAACCACCTCACCAAAAAGGAAATGTAAGAAGGACAATGGGGATTTTTTGAAGACATGATAGATGGACCTTTGACATTCTGTCCAGTCCAAGGTTGTTTTCGGGAAAGGGGACAACACCAAACCCAATGGATGCAAACTATGAAGGGGAGTCTTGGGTGGAGGAATCAGGAGGTCCTACTAAATCATTTTTGGCTAAAAGTCAACAACTGAGGAAGATAGGCGAGGCAGTCTCTAACTTTCTTGATGTAAAGGCCCGGAAATATTTTTTGCGTTTTTATTACATAATTGGAATGTCGGTAATGACTCCGTATTGAAAGGTATTACGTGAAATGGGTGATTGAGTATGGATGAGGTGAAGTGAAAAGTGAAGGAAGGGTGAAAAACCATTGGGTCAGATTTAAAATCATTAGGCCAGGCTCAAAAACCATCCAGTCAGGTTTGGAAAATTATCCAGTCAGGTTTGAAAATCATCAGGTCAAGTTTGGAAAACCATCCAATCAGGTTTGGGAGGTTTGGAAACCATCCAATTATATTTGAAATTTTGGCCTGAATTTTTTAAATTATTTTGGGCAGTAGGAAAATTTGACCGGTCAGGCTATCGGTCAGATCCTCCGGTCAGATTTTCTGGGCGTTTTTAAAGGGGAAAAAAATCAGATTTTGGGACAGAAATCTAACTTTTTCTAAAGGGGTTTTCTTTCTCTCTCTCTAGGGGTCTTCTTCCCCATCAAACCCCAACTTCAAACATTTGATCCAACATCAAATCTATCAAATTCCTTCAAGATCCATCTCTAATATCTCAAGATTAGTTGATATCTCAAGCTTGGACACACTTATTTAACTTGGAAGAGTTTCTATAGAGTTTCTCATCACCATTATAACTCAAGTTGTTGGAGCTCAAATTTTGGAGCAAATCACTTGAAGTAGGGATGTTTTCTCCTTGATCTATGGATACTTGACTTATTTTGACCCATCTTCTATGATTTTGGTTGTCGTTCGAAGTTTAAGCACCATTTTTCATATCGTGACTTTTCTTTGGGGTTATTGTTCGAATATTGGATTTTAGTAACTATTCATCATGTTTTTCCTTATTGATGTGATTTAGTCATTTTCTTAAGGTCAGGTTTACCTATATGTTTAGTGAACACGATGTTGTGGATTTAAGGCCGAGGTGGGATTAAGATTCATGGTGCGATAAGTGAAGCTACATCTTCTGATATACGCAGGTTCGTAAATAGTGAACATTGGTTGTGAAGTTAAGAAATTTTAACTTGTGAAATATACATTTTGAAATTATGAATTTATATGCATTTTACACAATAAATTATGGTCTAGCCTCCGTGAGGAGATGCGCTAGTGGTGAATAAATTGTGGTCTAGCCTCCGTGAGGAGATGCGCTAGTGGTGAATAAACTATGGTCTAGCCTCCGCGAGGAGCTGCGCTAGTGGTGAATGAATTGTAGTCTATCCTCCATAAGGAGATGTGCTAGTGACCTATGACCAAATACTAGCCTCCTTGATGGAGTGATGCTAGTTATGGAAGTTGGCTAACTCTCCGAGGGAATCGTGCTAGTAAAATAATACATCTGGTTTGACCACCTTCGGGTGCGGTGCTAATGTAGATTACATGAATGGAATGAAATGTATGAAAATTATTTTGGCTTCCTTGGGAAATGATGCTAGTAGATGAAATAACTTGTTTAGCCACTACGAGTGATGATGAATATGAGACGTGATATGTGGACCAATAATGGGTCACGAGAACTATTGAATTATGTTAATCTTTTCACATGATGATTGGCATTAACAAAAGTTATATATGGTATTATGATCAACGAAAATGGTCGTGAGAGACATTGAAATGCATTGGTATTTAAATGACGTGGAGTGATAGGTAACTGACACATTGGCGAAGGGTTATCCACATGTCTCTATTGTTTGTTTCTCGTACACACCATAAATGTTTGTGGCCTTGTGACTAAATTGTTAATTTTCCATTGACTATTGGGGTTGTGTAGAACTCTATGGCATATTGTGAATGAGAAATTGTATGATGCATCATGAGAGAACATAGATTGTCATTTTGATACATTGTTGAATGAAAACGACAAACGTAAATTGTGAGAGTTATGAAAATGAGGCAGTATTGAAGGGGATTTCCAAATAACAATAGGGAACATTTATGCCCCTAATCTAGAACCACTGAGCGTAGAATTACAAAATATCAGGTACTCCTACTAGAGACCATGGTGTTTAACGGGGACTTTAACCAAATTAAGGAGGTGGGAGAAACAAAAGGCAATTTGAATGGAAATGGGGGCAGTTCAACAATTCATAAACTGTATGGAAGTAACAGATTTACCCATGCTAGGGCGAAAATTCACATGGTCGAACATTCAGTGATATGAAGTGGTTAATAGATTGGACAGGTTTTTGGTGGACCATGAATGGATTCAAAGGTTCAAATTAGCTCAATGGGGGTTACTTAGGATGGTGTTTGATCACTGTCTTATCTTGCATATTATGCAAGAAGCAATAAAGGATATGGGACCCATTCCCTTCAGGTTCATGGATATTTTGTTACAATCTAAAGAGTGCTTGAAACTAGTGGAGGAGGTGTGGAAGGATCCAAGATTCCAGGGTTGGTCTGGTTTTAGGATAGTCTAAAAATTGAAAGCTTGCAAGCTGAAACTTAACGAATGGAATACATATAAGGTAGAAAATATAAACTAGTCCCTAAAAAAGCTAGAACATGATCTTCACTCTATTGAAATGGTTGTAGAGCAAAGAGAGCTAGATGAGGAGGAGAGGAGGGCTAGAGCAATACTCAAAAGTCAGGTCCGGGACGTATCGGCAAAGGTAGAAAGCTTTTGGAGACAAAAATCTAGGGCCAAGTGGATAAAGTTGGGAGACATGAACACAAAGTATTTTCATATTATTGTCACCACAGTAGAGCTAGAAAGAACATGATAGATTATATTTCAGCTAATGAGAGTATACTTGAAGAGCCTAGGAAAATATTCAACAAGAAGCAATTAGAGTATTCCAAGAGAGGTTCAAGGAGGAGGAACAATGAAGACCTTGTCTAGGAGGTATATTCAGAAGGACAGTGGATATTGAGGCATCGTCTTCTCTTGAGTTGCCTTTCTCTAGAGAGGAAATTGTGAAAGTTGTCTAGGATTGCAACAACACTAAGGCACCAGGACCGAATGGGTTCAACTTCTCCTTTGTTAAATAAACTTGGGACATCATCTAAGAGGATGTCTTCCTATTGTTCAAACAATTCCTAACCAAGGAAATCTATTCAAAGGTATCGATGCTACTTTTATAGCCCTTATTCCCAAGATTGAGTGTTGTAATTCCTTCAATGATTTTAGACCTATTAGTACGGTTGGGTGCGTGTACAAAATTCTTTACAAAGTCTTGGCTAGTAGACTCAAATTCATCTTACCATCCATGGTAGGGGAAACACGCAGCTTTCATTGGTGGAAAACAAATACTAGATGGAGTCTTGATAGCAAATGAGAGATTATACACTATTGGAAAATAGGGAGATACGAGGGGATACTACTTAAGCTAGATTTTGAAATAGTTTATGACTGTGTTGATTAGAACTTCTTTCTGGATATACTATCTAAGTTTGCGTGAAAGGAGAAATGGTGTGTTTCGTTGAAAGAATGCATTACCATAGCAGATGTATCAATTCCCATTAATGGTTCCCCTACTTCAGAGTTCAAAATGTCTAGGGGTTTAAGACAAGGGGACCCACTCTGTCCATTCCTATGCAACACAAGTGGAGTCCTCGGATCATGTACTCCTACATTGTATGGTAGCATAGAAAATTTGGGGATCTATCCGGAAGTGGTAGGGAATCTATACGTGTGCTCTGACAAATCTAAGATCTTGGGTAGAAGAAGGGTACGCGGTTGGCTTCACCAAATTAAAGTGAACGGTTCTTATGGCAATGCTCCATCTTTGCAACATTTTGGAGTTTGTGGAAGGCTAGAAATGAAGTGATTGTCAAGCAGAGGGTGATCCAACCTTTGCAAATTCGGAAAATCATTGAATGGTGGGGTTGCAATATGGGCCAAATCTAGATTTCAGCTCCAGTGAGTGACAATTTTAGACTTTGCGAGGAATTTTAAAGGGATTAGGAGGTTGAATCTTTGAGGTAGAAGACGCATAGAGTTGGTAAGGAGAGATGAAACAAAGCATTGAGAAAGGAGTAATGGCGACAGGCCATGTTATGGCGTGTGAAGTGGTGGGATGGGCTGTTTACACCAGCATTGTCACGCCCTCGATTTTTCAACTTATTATGATCATATTTTATCATAAATAAAATGTGGCAATGCTCAATAATAAATCCAATTTTCCCAAATATTTCATTCATGAGATAACATCTAAAGCCAAGTTTAAAGGTGTTACTTCAAAGTGGGCAATTCTTGGCCCGATACATATCCCAATGAAATATCAGAGTTCAAACATTTACATTTCCTTTCAAATATAAAAACAAAAACAAAAAATAAGTTACACTACATCTTTCAAAATTTAGTTCAAAGATACCGGGTAACTCTTATCAAAAGTTTTCAAAAATTCATGCACCATCATATGCACTCCACCACTTTATGCTAATTATATGAGACAATACCTGAAAATGATAGGGTGAGTTACATAACCCAATAAGAATATCTACACCAACATTATGTGGATATGAACTGATATGGCATATAACATGATCATTAAATAATAACACAACTATGAGCTTATACGAAACATAGGATAAGCACAAACAACACACTCAACCATATTATAATACCCTTTCATTACCTATTCAACCGTTACTCTTTACCGATCCACTTTGCATTCCATAACTCATGTACTCTCATCAGTGTACTATCAAGTCAACGCTTCTATCCATATGTTCACTCACAAGGTTATACCTCACATCTTGATTCTTATAAGTAAAATCAACGCTTTATATTTCACATCAAATCACCATATCTTAATGCAACATGGTCACCCAAACAAACATGGTATCCGTACTAACAATTTTATAACTCTGACTTCTCACCAAATGAGTCATTCACACCATTCACATATCATTAAACTTTTCTTATCATTGTTTGTTCATCATCCGTAGCACAACACCCTAAGATGACTAGTCATAGCATTATCATTCCTAGTACTCTCCCGAAGGAGGCTAGAACATCATTTTATATCACCCATAGTACTTCTCCGAATGGAAAATAGTACCTCGTTTTATATATATCACTCCTACCACTTCTCCAAATGGAGGGTAGTACATATCATGTCATCCCCTTACGCACTCCCGTAAGAGGCTAGCAATGTTGTACATGTCCTAGCTAGCACACTCCTCAAAGGAGGCTAGTCATGCAATTTTTGTATTATATCAATTCATTAACGTATATCCACGTGTCACATTTCAAGTCTCTTATATTATTCAAGACATGATGTATTAACATACCAAGCAATTCCCGCAATCAATTACGAGATAACAATTTACGCCTAGAAGCGACATATGATTTAGGAAGTCCTAGAAATAAAAAATAAAGATATAGAAATAATCTTTGACCAACATGTCACTAATCCATCCCACTTCACGTCATCCAACGGCAACTTATCTCCATGAATCTCATGACCATCTCCGTTCTATCATATGCATCTTATATTCACATTCAAGATCAACAATCCACAATAAACTAGTCAACTTACACTAAGGGGATAATTACCCTGCACTTTTTGCCTTCAACCAACACTAAAACAACGTCCCGCGGTATGACAAGGTACGACAACAACACAAGAAAACCAAAGGACTCCTGAAGCCACTACTAGAATAAGGTAGAACCCTTTATGGGATCAATTACACAAAGAATAGGCCTGTGGGAGAAAGAATCTCTCACACTACCGTTTCACCACATAGCTCAAAATCAAGGTTGAACGTAAGACACCTCTGTTGCTAAGTCTCAACATGAATAACACACTACACAAGTCATAATACTATCTTTTCAATCCAACAATTCATTTAACAGATTCTCAATTCATGTGTCTTATGTCAATCATTTCTCCTATCACTTCACCTGACGGTAGCTAGACAAACTATATCATTAACTTACATCCTCTCCCAAGGAAGTTAAAACAATAGTCGTGCCAACATCACTCCCACGAAGGCTAACAATAAGTATCACACCTAGCACATTTCCCGACGAGAGCTAGTCCATATAGTCACATTGTCCCACTACAAGTGCATGACCCAAGTCTCATATCAATCCACATTTTTATTGTGTCAAGTGCATATAAGGTATCAAAAGTTTATAACTCTTCGGGAACATCATAAACAAATTTACAATGTGCGAAATAAGCATTAAATCCCATAAACATAATCCAAGACATCAAAACCATGGACCAAGACCATAATAAAAACAATCGTAAGATCAAACTCCAAAAGTCTTTAACAAGGCATGTTGCTCGAGCGAAGTGATGATCGCTTGAGTGACCTCAAGACAGTATAAGTCATTGGACAAGTCATTGGAGTGACTAGAAAATAAGGACTGACGTCGCTCAAGCAACATGAAAGTCACTGGAGCGACTAGTGCGATATCTGAGTTTGACAGTTCGCGATATTCTCAAACCAAAAATCTCAAAACTCTACATAAATGACTAAATCAAGCAAGAATTTACCCAATATCACTCATAAACATATAAAGAAGATTAAACACCCCTTCCTGAAGCTTCGGATCACAAAATCTAACGACGAACAGAATGCCCTAGCTCCACAAGTCCACCGAGCTTCAAATCTCCTCCTCCTCGCTTCGGAATCACAATCAAACTCCGGATATCAACTAAGCACAACAAGCACTCTCACAACCTCAAAGGACTTCGAGTATGATTGGACCGATCAATGAAACTTCTAGAGAGAAGGAGGAGTACAATCTAGGGGGGGGGGGGGGGATATGGGATATGAAATAAGGGTTTTTCTAACTCTCCTCTTCCAAATCTGATTTTGACCAAGTCAAGAGGTCCCAAATTGTCTAAACACACCTCACTATGCGCGTGTGTTGAAATTAAATCTCCAAGCTCGGGTCCCGCAACTAAAAGTCTCGTAACATATAAAATTGAGATAAACACATATCCCGCAACATTATTCCGAAATAATATTTTAAAACAAAAAAATATTCTGGATCCTTACAAGCTTTCTTTTTATTTTAAAATATTCTGGCCAATATTGCCATAGCTTTCTTTTTATTTTAATTTTCCACTTGAGAGTTTTTTGTATTGTGGGTTGGGCCTATGCAATAGGGCTATGGAACGGGGCCCAATTTGGCCTCTTGCTAACATAGAGATAACATTCCGAAATAAGGTGTAATTTCGTCCATATTAATATATTTATTTTGCTGATAAAAAAAACAAGGCTATACAAAGAAAAGATATAATGACTATTGGAATAATTACAAAGTCTCAATGCTTACTGTAAAAATATCCTTTATGAGACCCACGTTATCCTTCTTTATAATATAGATTAGCCTGAGTAAATAGAAAAAAAGAAGTTATAATTGAAAGGTAGCCACAAAAAAAGAAAAATGTACGGAATTGAGGAGAAGAGAGAGAGAGAGAGAGAGAGAAATATGGAATCATTTCACCATTTGAGGCGGAAGGAAAAAAAGACTACACCGAACATTGGATTAAAATAATCTTAAATGTTGTTGTCAACATGAATAAATAGAGAAAAATAAAAATAGTAATTGAAATGTTGCCATTAGAAAAAGAAAACCTATGGGTGGAAGAGAATAGAGAGAGTGAAAAATTGTCAGCTGATTTTATATTGAGAAAATATTTTTTGAGAGCCCCACATCATCTTTCCTTATAATATAGATTTGTACCCTATAATCAGCTTTTGTAAACATCTCCAAGGGAATTCACCATAAAATACACCATCAAAAGAAATTTGTAGTGAGACTGGGCTTCAAACCGAATAACAATATGGATCATGGCAGGTGTTGATAATGGCGGGAGTTAAACAATGGCTGCTAGAATGAGGTATGCTAAGGAATGCAAATCATCCAACACCTTCCATGATCTGAGGACCTATATTATAACCTAAGAATCCTTGCAGCAATGACGGAGCTAAGAAATATATAGATGTGCGGTAGACTACATTGAAGGTTGCTGGGAGTTGTGGGTGGATCTTTTGCAAGGTTGACGTTCGGTTGTCCTGGATGCATAACTGTGTTTATTGTTTTTCTTTTCTCTTCTCTTCTCTTCTTCTTTATGCCACTTGCAATTTTCCTTTTTATCACGGTTGTCTTCTTCATAACTTTGACTTGTTTTGAGAGTAAAGGTTGAAGTGATTGTTGGAAGCTTTGCGTGCTTACCTAGTTGAGATTCGTCTCCTGATGTAGTGATACCCTTTACTTAATATCCTTATGCTATGTTCTACCATTTGATTAGTGTTAGTGAATATCTTTTCTTTGCCAATCAGAACAAATTTATGAGGGGGTGTTAACGTACTTCGCTTAAGTTGTCTTGGCTATTGATAACGTTCATTAGTCCTAATTTTTTTTTTTTGCTCAATAATCCTAAATTCATATGACCATAATGTCTAAAAAAGAAATTCCTAAACTCATGCTAAGAAATGTCTTTGGAAATGCTTATAAAATTTTATGCAAATATTATGTATTTAAAAATAGTTACAATATCGTATAATGTACACGTGCAAATAAATATGTTTACTTCCTCATGGGAGTGTCGTATCCCGGGGGGGTGGTTGTGTTTGTGTGTGTGTGTGTCTGAGTGAGAGAGGGAGAGGGAGAGAGGGGGAGAGAGAGAGAGAAACAGAGAGTTACCAAGAGGTGCAAACAATACTCCTACATTGTTGATTTCCAGCGGCAGTAAACAGTACTCAAGAGGTGTTGATTTCCTTGCAAAGCCCTTATCAAATAAGCAGTCGTTGCTTACTATACCTCCGATTCATTGCCATATCGACCTTACAAGGATGGAGTGAAGCATCGATACAACAATACATACATAGATACATACATGCACACATATATATAGATATACATACATACACAAACATGCACACACACATATATATGGTAGGTAGGTAGACATATCGATGAAATGTGGGTATGTCGATACGAAAGTAAGAGTAGATCCAAACACATAGGATTATGGGTAGTTATAATTAAGATAAAAGAGAGAGAGATAACTGTTGGCGGGAGAAAATTATTCCAACATCATACTAACACCACAAAACTTCGTTTTGCTTATCAGAAAAAACAAAATGAAAACAAGACAAGACATGACAAAAATAGTGTGAAAAAAAGGGATAAATTGGATGAAACTCAGGAACGAACCCTAAACTATTCTACCTCTGTTGGATATAAGATGCCACCATCCATGTATATCCTTCAAGAGAAAATAAAATATAACAAAATTTGAAACTGACTCCGTAAAGTTTTTGCTCAGATTCTTACTCATTCCTAAACGATTACGTGAGCCAAAAACCTATGTTAGAGTCGTACATGTGCAGAAAATCTATTGTCCATTGCCTGACGACCTTTTCGAAAATGAAAACTCCTATAATCGGGATCAAAAGACTAAATAAGAGAGAGAGAAACAGCACCGGTGTCTGTTGATTGGGGTTCCAATATCGTCTTATACTAATGGATTTTTTCCTGCATATTAGATGATGGGATCTCAACTCAATTCTAATTAGGGTTTTCTTTGATTATTTTCCTATCATCCATGCTTTCAAGGTCGAACAGACAACGAATCAAAGGTTAAAAGCAAAGCAGACGGCTAACTTGATAAGACTAGCAAGGAAACCACTCACCCGTGCGTCCGATCAAAAAGAACACATGCCGAACTATCGACTGATTATCCTTCAACCCATCTGCGAAACAACTTAAATAAGTCTGGTATTAGTATAAATCAGCTTCAAAATATCCTAACATCCTTGAAGAAGAAGAAGAAGAAGAAGAGGTGAAGGAAAAAAGTACCCGGTTCTTCAGTTTCAGTGATGGCGTCTTGTTTTTGCGAAGGTCGAAGCAGATTTTTATAGAGGAGGATATGGTTTAAGAAAAACAGATGTTTTGTGCTAGTTACTGTTGGAAACGTGTTACTTGTCTACTTCTGTGACGTACGGTTTTTCTTCCTACCTCTGAGCACGTGAGAGTTGAGACACAAGTTTGACTTACGGGTGAGATTCATTCAAAAACAACCGTCGATGTATATATATATGGAATGACTTACTAATACTATTTTAGGTAAATATTAAATTAATATTCAAACTCTTTATTCATGATTAAATTTTAATAATTTGAACCGTTTAATATGTTTTTAATGGTATCCGTAACAAATCAGCTCAAAATATTACCGAAAATAGCTTGATCCAAACAATGATTCAAAATACTGACAGGAACTGTTTTATCAATCACTGTTCGGATCAAGCATTTTTCAGTAATATTTTAAGCTGATTTCTCGTGGATACTCTTAAAAACATGTTTTAAACACATTGAATGATTCGGATCATTAAAATTTAATTAGAAATAAAGAATTTAGATATTTATCTAATATTAGTCTAAAAAAATTGTGGTCCATATAGCCTTTTTCATATATATATATATATATAACTAAAAATATTCCGGTAAACTTACATGTATCTTAATTAATTTTTTTTACGGTTAATCTCAATATTCATTAACGGAGGGTCCAACTAAATATATGATTAACCCTTCAGAAGTTGGTGCCACGTGATATGTTTGAGATTTATAAACTCTTAACGGGGAATAATTCAAAAGTAGTAAGTCAAAAGGAGATAATAGAGGGCAAGGAGAAACAGGGGACGATCTTTTTTGAATAACTCAAGTTTCTGTGACAAAGACTAATATTTAAAGTGTAAATGCCACACAGCTCAAAATACGAGGCGTAGATTACCATTAGAGTTAAGATGAGTACTACAGCCTAAAAAAAAAATTTTGATAATATTTTTAAATTTAAAATTAATAGTTAAGATTTATTAGAATAATTTAGAAATTCTATAAATATAAGTAAATCTAGTCCACTTATTTTGATTTTTGAAATTTTTTTTGAATTTTTCTTTTAGAATCATAGACTTTTCCTTAGAGTTAATGGGAAGTGGGTCAGTTTTGTTCACTCTTGTCATTAATTCGGGCAACTCGACTCTCGAGCAAATAAATTCACACTTTTTTGCGATACGTTTGAAATCAATAACTGCTCTAAAAATATAAAGTAATGAGGTGAGCACTAGTACTCCCATCACAATTTAAAAGACATCGCAATTCGTATGTAAAAATACATAAGAATTGCATAGGGTTTTTTCATTCCATTCCATAATTGATCTTATTTTAATCGGACTGATTAAAATGCCCATTCCTTGTCATTTCAAAATATATAAATTACTCCTCTCCGTCACAAACCGTAGAAAAAGTTATAGACGAAGATGAAATCAAACTAAAGGACACTTTTTTCCTCGGCAAGAAAAAAAAATTTATTTATTATTATTATTTTACGAGGGTAAAAATATAATTAAAAAAATACATTAATCTCTTTCAGCAAAAGATTGAGTTCGGCAAAGAATGGTAAAGATCATGAGCCACACGTGCCGATCACATGAGAATATGGCCGACCTAAAGAGGGTTATTCTTACTTTATTCAAGCCGAAAAGGTCGAATATGTAACCAACCGATTTGGAAAATATGGCTTAGTAACCAGCTGACCTGAGTAAGGTAGCCTAATGTCTTGCTGACTTAAGAAGGGCGGTCTGAGATACCATCGACTCGAGAAAGGCGATGAATGACTGTTATTCCGCGATAAGAAAGAATCCCGAATAAGTCGGGACGCAGTTCTAACAAATATGAATGATAAGTCTACGGCCAATTTAATTAATACGAGAAGTATTGATTAAATGAAACTCTAATAATAGAAGATAACTGTTTGATAAAAAACTATCTTATTAGTGGTTAATCAGAAGATACTCCACTCTAGTCAGAATCCTAAGAGAACTAGGATAAATGAAAAGTCTATAAATAAAGTTTCACGTCAACAAACAAGGCACATTTGAACTCATGCATAATTTCGCTTGCTAATAAAGAATATTAGTTTGAGTTATTGATCATCCTGTGAGCTTTTGCTTAACTTAATCATCAGAGTGTCTTCCTGTCATAGCAGCAAAGAGCTCTTTGATGATTTATTATTTTGAAGATCACATGTCTACCAAATTGAGAGCATTATTTTTGCTGAATAGTGAAGTATTAACTTTCTGTCCTAATTGAGAAAATCAACCCATCTGCATTATTATTTTTTGATTAGCAACGAAGACATATATTGCACTGAAGGGGATGAATTACAACCGTAGGACGGTTAGTTGGTAGACACTAACTATAAAATGAACTCAAAAACTTTCGTTTGTCATAAAAATAAATGTATAAAATCGATGAAATCGGATAAACAAAACATTAAGAGAGTTTCAAAAAGAAATGCATGTAAGCTGGAGGTGGTTTTAGAGCATGTATAACAAACTCTCCAAATGACCTTTTTAGCTATTTTAATTAGCAAGAATTAAAAAAAAAAGACTTTGCAACAGCCTCAACAGCCACCTCTCTATATTAATTTTGCTACAGTGCCTCTCCATTTCTACCTAGGCACTGTTCACAAGTTATTCACTATTTTATTATTTTTTCATTGTTCTCAAGGAATTATGTGTTGACTATTGGGTTGTGTTTAAAAGTGAATGAAAATAAAAAAAAAATTATATTTTAATGGAATAATAATTAAATTAAAGAGAATTGTTGGAGTTGTGATTAAAATAAAACTAGCTAAACTAACATTTCAAAACTTTAAGTAGCTAATTTGGCTAGATGTTGATGGACTTGCTCTTATATAACATAGTCTCACATAGTATTGCTAAACGAGCCTAATTGTAAACGAGCCTAAAAAGATGGAACAAATACAGAGAAATTTCATTTGGGATGGGGGGAACAAAAGGAAAATCCACGTGGTTAAATGGGAGGACATTACTAGAGGAAAGAAATTTGGAAGGCGAGGGATCAAAAGGTTGGTGGAATTTAATTTTGTAACACCCTGATTTTCAGGAATATTAATTAAATTTTTTTAATTCTATTATTTTAAATAAAATATAATTAAAGTATAAATTCATAAATATAAATTTCAAAATAAAATATTATTCGTGAAAGTTTGACAAAAATTATTAAAATACTCTTTTTGAGTTTACATTGTAATTTGAAAATAATATAATAGAGTTTTTAAGAATAAAGTCTCCATATGTTGTTGTCATATATAGTCTTGAGCTCCAAAACCCGACTCTTCCAGCTCGAGTTGTTTCTCTTCTTGCACTACTTCATCTAGCATGAATGTCAGGGACAAAGAAATTACTCCATGAGTACAGAATATTTAGCGAAAAACATATCCGAAACACTAACACAAGAAGTATGTAATTTGACAGATATAATAATCACATTAAAAAATAGAATATAAAGTAGCGAAAATAAACGCATAGGTTTGTTATGAATTTTGCATTTAAATTTCTAAGATTCACCAAATCAAAAATTCAATCATACCCTTTTAAACACTACCATAGGCAATCGGTTGATATTGACCCGTTCTTAAATACCGAGGGCTCGTAATCTAAAGTTATATATCCGACTGAATATCGACCCGGCAAGACAGGAGCCTTATACCGTCCACTCAGGTCAATACTTACTTTATTCTATCTAGATCCTACGAATTCGAATGTGGCTTCACCAGGTCCAGTCACAACAAACCTTAACCGCTTCTTCTTATTGATTCAAGAACGTGTAAGACACTGGTCGCCACTCCCTCGGGTCTGGAACTGCCATCGCAGATGTTCTGAAGTCACCTCAAATTGTCTCTAGCTCCTCCTAATTGAGGTCCTTATAATCAGATCATAATCAACTTGGCATATTTATGCCATAAATACAAGGGTCAAAATCCGAATCAAACTGCCACCACATGCCAAATCGGTTTTGCTCTTTTCTTTACATTCATCACTTATCACACATTATCCAAAATACAATGCAAGCTCCGACATCCCCATCTTCCGTGTCACAAGCGTCATCCTATCCAATATTCCTAATATATGACTTTAGATTTTTCCCACTTACAAGTACATTAAGTTTCAAGAATTTCAGCAGCACAACGGTTATAAATTGAACTATTCAAAATTTCAAAATAACATAATTACGCTATAATCACAATCTCCGTTCAGAATCTTAACAACACAACAACCAACAACCTGTGGATTTATTTATACTAAATATCTATACATGTTCAAAACAAAATTACCATAACAGCCTTGAGTTAAGAAATGCTCCATAAATATCCTTTCAAATAGTGTTGACTTATCATTTTGTAGTTTTATAATTTCTGTCTTAGATTCATAAAATAATACAGTAGCTTAAAACAAATCTTCATGGAAGTGGTGGGGCCATCGTTAGAATTCTGAAACTAAAAACAAAATCCTCATACCTCACTCTTACTTTAATTGAATGAAGAATTATTTATTATTAAATTTTTAATCTTTAACTGTCACGCTCTCAATTTAAAAATAGAACTAATTAAATGAATAAGCTGGTATAAGAGAATTCTTGCCAAAAATTCAATGAAATCCTCCCAAAATATCCATGAATAAAGAGATGAGCGTTCTAGTTTAATCATAAGTACATAGTGGATCACCTCATCCCAAATGACCATTTACATATAATAAAGTTTTCAAAAATTACATTGAATATATCACCAAAATAAGATAGAGTTACAATACATCTCCTAAAAAAATAATTAAGTAAAATATGCTAAATAATTCCATGTATGAGACTCTCCAAAAGTCATGCAACAGTCCAAACACTCATGCCAAACTATGTTAAACGTCAGAAATTGTACCTAAAAAGAAAATAAAGGAGCTGAGCTAACAAGCCCAATACATAAATCTATACCAATCTTACGTGGATATAAAATATATGGTTTGACAAGTGAACATAAATGTCCAATAATAATGAAATCATAAACGAATTCAAGTTAAAGGCTAAAGATGAATTATGTCATGTAATAACGTCAATAACATCAAATAGTTCGTTAACGAACCATTTATCACTCCTCATAGGTTATTAATCCAATCCATCATGTTCTCCTGCATTTTCGTTTTCATACCTACTAATCCTGTAGGGGACTAGTTCATTACTCCTACCATTCCCTTCAGGGAATCTAGTTCAAGGCATTCCTAACATTCCTGAAAGAGTTTAGTACAATCATCCTAACATTCCTCTCAAGAAGTCTAGTTTACACATCGTGTTGTTCAAGTACCCCACGCATGTCACGTGTCACATAGCAATTTCATTTCATCAATTTAAACTCTCAAGTAATACACATGTTTCGTAATCACCATTTTAAATCTATAGCATATTGCGTTGTAATCATACGATATAAATCCTTGAAGTAAGTCCAAGAATAGGTGCAAACATCAACCTTAGAAGTCAACAATTCAAATTTTCAATAATGATTTCAATAAGAACAAAGTATGAAATTACTAGTAATATAGGTACTATTACCGGTAATATAGAACACTGCCTGAAAATGAAACACTGAATTACCGGTAATACAAACACTATTACCGGTAATACAGGACACTGCCAAAAAGAAACACTATATTACCGGTAATACAAACACTATTATCGATAATAGCAGGGACTGACCAAAAATACTCAAAAATGAAACACTATATTACCGGTAATACATACATTATTACCAGTTATAGCATGGATTGTCCATAAATGCGCGATTTTTGCAGATTTTCTCCAACTTCTACTTTCAAGCTCTAAACTAACACCCAATCTTATAAAACAGCGAAAACAAGTTATAAACGCATAAAAGAGGTAAGAGATCCCTACCCAAAGTGTCGGATCGAAAGATTTGATTTTCCAAAGCAAGCTCTAACCCCCCAATCAAAATTTTTTGAATACTCCTCCTCTAAGTGAATAAACATGATCAAGCTTGAGATATCCTCCGCAAATGAGTGATTCTTAAAGGTTCTAAGAGAAATTTGATATGGGAGCAAGATTTGAGGAGAGATTTTGAGAGAGAGAGAGAAAAAGAGTCAGCGAGAGAGAAAGATGGGAGTAGAAAGAGGAAAGGAGTGGGTAAAATGGATTTTTTTTCCCAAAAATCTAATGTTTGACTTTTTAAAACCTCAATTACACTCACACTCTCCAAGTGTAACACATGTTACCCACAAGCCTCTTGTTTAAAATATACCACACGTAAACCTCAATTCATTATATGTGTATAAAGTACAATAAACTACTTGTTAAATATAATTCCGGGTAATTTATAAAAAAAAATTTGGATTCTCACATTCTACCCTCCTTAAAATAATTTCGTTCACGAAATTAAAATCTCGTATAAAACACAATTCAACTTAATTCAACAATGCCCGGAGCATCTTGGTAGTACTACTGAATAAGTCGACAAGACTAATAAAGCATATTGAATCGACTCAAACATTAACAATGCCAATATAGTACTTATCACAATTCAATGACTATCAAGTCTAAAATGAAATACACAATCAAACCATAAATAAATGAGGATATTTCTCCTTCACTTCGTCCTCACGTTCCCAAGTTGAGTCTTCTTTGCCTTGGTTGCTCCATAATACCCCAACTAATGGTATAGTCCTACCCCTTAACACTTGGTTTCTAGAATCTAGGATACGTATCGGCTCCTCTCCATAGGACGTGTCAACTTCTAGCTCAAGTTCGGACCATTTCAAAACATTCGAAGGATCCAGTTCGTATTTTCTCAACATCGACACATGAACACATCGTGCACACCCGACAACCTTGGTGGTAACACTAAATGGTATGTGACATTCCCTATCCTCTCAATGATATCAAATGGCCCAATGTATCGCTGAGAAAGCATTTCTTTTCACCCAAATCGTAATAAACTCCGTCTTAGTGAGACCTTCAAAAATATACATGATTCCCCACCTCGAATGAAAGTGGGCGACGACGACGATCAGCATAAGTCTTCTGTTGACTCTGGGCGGTAAGTAGTCTTCGACAGATTTTCTTAACTTGCTCGGTTGTCTCTTTTTGTGTGGCCAACAATCGTTGGCGAATCGCTCTCATGCTCTCGATAGTCTCTCCAATCAAGTTTGACCCGACAAAAGTTGTCGCCCCCAGTTCAGTCCAACACACAAGTGACCGACAAGGTCTCCCATACAAGGCCTCATAAGGTGTCATCTCAATACACAACTAATAACTATTATTATACGCGAATTCCATGAGAGGTAAGTGGTCCTTCTAGCTATCTTGAAAATCCATCACTCAAGCCCAAATACTTGAATCGTCCGTTCAGATTGTCCATCTGTATGAGGGTGATAAGTTGTGCTAAACAAAAGATGGGTACCAAGCGTTGCTTGCAAGCTCTACCAAAAACGTGCGGTAAATCGCGAATCTCTATCGAACCAATAGACACGGGAATTTCATGAAGGCAAATAATCTCCCGAATATACAAACGACTGAGTTTCTCGACAAAATCAGTCACTTGAATCGGTAAGAAATGAGTAGTCTTTGTCAAGCGATCAATAATCATCCAAATAGCATTATGACCCTTCAGTGACCTCGGTAGACCTGAAACAAAATTCATAGTGACATTCTCCCACTTCTACTTCACCATAGGTAGTGGTTGCAACTCTCCAGTAGCTCGTTGATGTTCCGTTTTCACTTCTTGACATGTAAGACATCGTGCTACAAAGTTAATCACATCCCACTTCATCCTGGGCCACAAAATTGTCGACACTAGTCATGGTATATCTTTGTCACTCCCGGATGAACGGCTAACGGTGAATGGTAAAACTTTCTCAAAATATACTTTCGACACGAAACAAGTACAAATAACTTCTCTTGAAAGCATAGATTCAGATTGGCATGTATCATCCATCCATCTCTTGCACTGCCACTAAGGAGCCTTTTGTGTAACTCATCGGTTTTCTCATCCTGTAGTTGGGCGTCAACCACTCGAATTGATAACGTTGATTGAATTGTTAAATTGCACAAAGTGATCCCATCCTAAACTTTTCAAAGTATGTCGCGTAAAGCCCTAAATCTTGCATCATCTTCCACTCATAGATCACCAAACTCGCTAAGTGTGTCAATTTTTGACTCAAGGCATCTGCTACAACATTGGCCTTTCTTGGGTGATATTGCAAGTCAAAGTCGTAATCCTCAATATACTCCATCCAATGACGTTGTCGCAGATTCAACTCTTTCTGGGAGAACAAGTACTTCAAACTCTTGTGGTTGGAGAAGACTTCGAATTTCTCACCATAAAGGTAGTGTCGCCAAATTTTCAAGGCAAACCAACAGCTGCAAGTTCGAAGTCATGTGTAGGGTAAATCCGTTCATGAATCTTCAGTTGTCGCGACCCATATGCTACCACTCTTTCCCTTTGCATCAACATGCACCCAAGTCCCTCTTTTGAAGCATCACAATACACGGAGTAGCCAACTCCCTGCTCAGGTACAATTGCGACCGGTGCACTAGTTAATCGTCGCTTCAACTCCTCAAATGTCGCCTCACAAGCATCATCCCATACAAAATGTTTCCCCTTACATGTCAATCATGTCATTGGAGCTGCTCGTCGAGAAGACTCAAGCACAAATCGACGGTAATACCTGGCTAAACCCAGGAATCTATGGATCTCGAAGACATTTTTCGGTCGTTGTCAACTCATGACGGACTCTATCTTTCCTGGATCAACAGACACACCGTTCTTCGAGACCACATGTCCTAGAAACTTCACCTCAGATAGCCAAAACTCGCACTTACTAAGCTTGGCATACAAGCGATCCTCTCTCAAAATCTCAAGAACACTAGTGAGATGAGACTGATGCTCCTTTTCAGTAGGTGAATAAACCAAAATGTCATCAACAAATACTACAACAAATCAGTCTAGGTACCTACAAAAGATACAGTTCATGAGATCCATAAATATTGTTGGTGCATTCGTCAATCCAAACGGCATAACCACGAACTCGTAGTGCCCATAGCGCGTGCGAAAGGCAATTTTTAGAATGTCCTCCTTCTGTATCCTTAGTTGGCGATAGTCCGATCTCAAGTCAATCTTCGAAAAACACGTCGCACCTCAAAGGTGGTCACATAAATCGTCAATCCTCGGCTTCGGATACTTATTCTTTAGAGTGACACAGTTTAGCTTCCAATAGTCAATACATAAACGCAATGAACCATCTTTTTTCTATGCAAATAAGGCCGGTGCCCATGGTGAAGTACTAGGACGAATAAAACCCCCAAGTCCTGCAACTGTATTTTTAACTCCTTCGACTTGGCAGGTGCGAAACGATATGACGACATTGAAATAGGGGCGATATTGGGAAGTAGGTCTACTGTGAACTCGACTTCTCTCTCGGGAGGTAAACTAGGTAAATCTTCCGAGAACACATCTGGAAAATCACAAGCGATCAAAGGCAACTCTCTGCGTTTGGTCACATTCTCGTCCAATGTTAGACTTGCTAATAAGGCATAAATATAATCTCTCTCTTGAGAACCACATAGGTACGGCTCCAACAGCTTCCTACGTTCTCTAAAGAATTCAAAGCAACCCTCGCTACGTGAACACATGCAGACACGACGTTTGAAATAGTCAATAGTGGCGTGAAATGTGGATAGCCAATCCATACCAAGGATAAGGTCGAATTCCGACATATCCAGGATAATAAAGTCGAACATGAAGTGACGGTCAAGAATAACAAGATCACAATCTCTATAGACACAATCGAGTGGCGATCTACCTCCAAGAGGAGTCTAAACAAATAGTGGCGGGTCAAAGAGGTCAGTTTCTAACTCTAAAGCACACACAAATGATGCAACAATAAATAAATGTGATGCTCTAGAATAAAAAAGAGCCCTAGCAAAAGAGTTGAATAACAGAAATGTACCCCTCACAACGGACGCATCGGGCCCTTGAGAAATAGATGGTGGAACAGCAGATAAGATATTGAAAGCTCTCCCCTGAGTGTGTTGGCCTTGGGAATATCCTCCCCTCTCTTCGGAACCCTAAAGTGATATTAATGAACTTGCTCCCCTATCAGACTGAGAGCCTTGACTCGAAGTGGTCTGATGGTAGTGTGACTGTTGTTGTTTCTAAATACCTCGGAACTGCTGTTGCTGCTCACGACCCTGTCCATACGCAGATTGCTGTACAGACCCCGCCTCACTGCGTACCCTAGTCCCTTGAGGACAATTTCTCGCCATATGGTCTGTTTTGCCACAAGTATAGCAAGCCTTCTGAGGCATAGTACACTGACTATGAATGTGGCCGGGTTAGTTGCATTGGTGACAAACAACATGTGGTCTAGAAGTTCCGTCATCCCGACTGTTAGAAGAAGTAGGCGGCCTAAGGTTTGATTGGCCCTGAGGTGCTTGAAACTGCTCCCTTTGCCTCTTGCGCCATTGACTTTCCAAACTACCCAATGAAGAGCCCAAACTGACACTGGGTTGCCTTGGTTTCCAAGCTCTCACATTACGTTGTGCATCTTGCGGTAGCTATACGCTTCTCACGCACTCAGAATCTCAGAAAATCTCAGCTTAACGCTCACGACAAGCCTCTTGACAGAAGAGTGAAGACCCTTCTCAGACCGACGATATTTTTGATCTTCCGAAGTCACTAACTCTGGTGCAAAACAGGATAAAGATTGAAATTTGGAAGCGTACTCCGAAACCGTCATGGTACCCTACTCTAACTTCTCAAATTGTTCTTTCAATTGCTCACGATTTAACTCTGAAAAGTATTGGTCCTCAAAAAGACCCTCAAACTCGGCCCAAGTAAGATTCTCCACATCCAGTTGGTTGGCCTGGGTTGCAGGTCTAGCGGCCCTTCTTGCATCTTTCCTTGCCTCTAGAATTGATTCCCACCACTCGTTGGCTTCGCTAGTAAGCTGACAAGCTACAATATGAACCCTAAGGTCATCCTCTTCTATCATCAATGCGTTGAACAACTTTCAGATCTCGGCGAGCAAATAGTTGGCTACAAGAAAGTCACCACCTTCTTCGTTGAACTGTGGTGAATTTAGACGATGAAACTCTCTCATCGCGTCAATGGCTCGATTACTAGCACTGGCTCCAGTAGTAGGATTCAAAAGGTTCGATTCGGCGAGCGCCACAACAAACTCTCTTGCAAAGTTATCCGAAACTATAGGTGGTTCTACGTTCTACTCTACCCCCTCTTTAACTTCTTTGCGTGGAGCTTCTCCTCGTTGACTGACCACATCATCTAAGTGTATCTCACGGTAGCGACCTCAGCCTCAGCCTTGAGGCCCACCCAATCTTACCCCACATCTAGGAGGCATAGAGCTACAATATAGACAAAGTATAAAACTATCAAGTCCAATGATTATTATGTGGTCAAAGCCCCCAATGTCCCCGACATGGGTCAACAATACTACACCACACAACATAATAGTAAATGCAACGCCTATTCTAGTGGGAAGAGGACCTTCTTTCAAAACTGATCACAACTACTGGCATCTTCAACCTCCACCACAACAATGCGGACTACCTGTTTTAGGCCTAGGGTCCAACCAAAAAATACTTAGCCAAATCTGCCTACTCTAAATGGGAGGATTCCCTTCCATCTAATCCTGATCTCTTTTCTATTTGGAAATGGGTTTGCCCCCCAAGGATGAAATTTTTTCTGGCAAGCTGTGCAATATGGAATTCCTATCAAAGACCAACTCATCCTCAGGAACATGCTCCCTTCCTCTTCTTCAGTTTGTGGCTCTTGTGCCCTTTGTTCTTTTTCCCTTGAATCGGCTGATCATCTTCATACATTGTTCTTTTTCTAGGCAGGTTTGTTTCTTTATCCTTGATTGGTGGCATATTCCTTGAGTAGCCCTCTTCTCTTCTTCCTCTTTTGCAACAATGTTTCCATTCTCTCTTCTTTGGTCTCGAAATGCAATGTTGGAATGCCACTCTTCCAGCAATACTATGGTCAATTTGGCTCTCTAAGAATGATTGCATCTTCAACAACTCCAATCCTTCATCAACTATTGTCATTGACTTGGTTAAACTGGGACTGGTTCTATGGGTTAAACACAAGTTCAACATCACAAACTACACAATTGAAGAATTCATTCGGAATTTTGATCTTATAAATTATTGAAGCAGAAGCAAAAACACTTTGTGCTTTTTTTGCGTTAGCATCCTATGGATAGATTTGATTTTGGTTTCATAAAGTTGCTTGCATTATGATCTTTCTCTCTCTCTTTTTTTTTTTTTT
>JABCMJ010008903.1:0-13390 GCA_014822125.1 Arbutus unedo | reverse complement strand
GCCAAATTTTCAGATCTGACTGGAACATCTGACTGGTTGGTCCAGATCTGACCGGTCAGATCTGTCTTCTGTCCAAATTTTCCAGATCTGACTGGAAGGTCTCCAAACCTGACCTGATGATTTCCAGATCTGACCTGATGGTTCTAAGGCCTGACCTGATGGTTCTAAGGCCTGACCTGATGATTCTAAGGCCTGACCTAATACGAATCAGTTAATGACCTTTAGATCACATAAATTGATGAAAATTTCCGGGTCCTTACATAAACCAACTTGAAACAGAATAAATTTAAGAAAAAAAAAATCTAGTTTGGATTGACAAAAACTACGTTTACAAGATCAGAAAACAAGAGAAGTTACAATGTAAGAAGAAGTAAGAAAGTCTAAAACAAAACTATGAAACAAAAAGCCTAAGAGGCTGGCAAAAATTTAGCTAAGTTGAGCTTTCCATCAACTACGTGTAATCACCTTGAAGTAGTGGGGAAAGGTCCAATTAACATAAAGATGGAATTTTCCCAAGTAAAGTTTAAAAACTCCTTCTCTTTCTTCTTGTTATCTTCTTTGACTTGATATTCCAACATTCTATTGGCAAGGGGCCAGACTGTTACAACCATTACCTTGGCTTTGTGTTCAAACATAGCCATATAGGCAAGAAAATTCTTCCACAACCGTTGTATTACCCTCAAGGGGCCTTTGAAGCATAAGTAGGAACTTTGAATTATAGATCTCCAAACTTTGTGATTCAATGATTGCAGGCAAGGTGCCTGAGCTTGTCCTTCTTATTGTAATAATCATCCCAAACTTGATCAAAGGGGTTATCTTGCAAGTGAAGGGTGAGCTAGTTGAGAAAATTAGGCAAACAGGTGGTAAAAGATTGGAATTCATTAGAGACTGTGTGTTCTATATTAGAACAAGAAACTACTTGATAATCCCATAAGAAATCCATACGAGAAATTTCCTCCATCAAGATGTCAAAGAGAAGGAAAGCAAAGGCAACCAAAAGCTCCTTATCTTTTTTTATTGGACCATCATGGACAGAAGGACAGATAGAAAGCCAGCCTTGAATTTTGAGCAATCATATGGCATATTAGCTAACTTCTTCAACCAATTAGTGTTATCAACAATGTGAGCCAATTGGGAAAATTCAATAAAGCCCTTAGGATAATGAACGTTGCAGACTTTACTGAACCAATCAAATTTTAGGAATGAGCTTCTTATTTGAGATCCTCATAACCAAGAGGATATCAGACATCTATTGCCTCTACATCATGCAAAAAATTAGGGTATGTGAATGAGGAATAGAGGGCATCTATAAAGCCAAAATACGAGTGTGAGAGAAAAAGGGGTGACAACGACTCATAACCCTCGAGTGGGTGTGATGGGAGCCTTTGGTGGGAGTAGAACTAGCCATTACGACTTGGACTACGTTCAAAGGACATAGGTTTAGACCAAGATCCTATCCCGTCTTCATGGTTGAATCAGAAGTAACTAGCTTGTCATCCCAATCACCAAGAGATTGGTCAGAAACACCAAAAGACTCAGAAGTCAAAGGCACACTTGGATCAGTAACAAATAGATTCTTTAGGGTTTAATTCTCAATATTAAGAGTTTCTATGATGTTTCAAAGGGAGAATAGAAAAAGGTGCACATTTTTTTAAGTAATGTGTTCAATTTATAGAGAAAGACAAAACGACTAGAAGAAGAAGTTAGAGAGAAAAGAAGAAATGGAGCTATTACCTGCACCCAAGATCTAAAGATGGACACAAAGTATGAAGTTTGAAAGTCCACCATTATGATTTAATGCTCAAATTGATATGGTGCGGGGGATATATTTACATCCAGAATTCATCCTCTAATGATGGGGACCACGTGGCAACAATTATAGGACTGCCCACACACGATCAAGGCAACATTATGGGAATATTATGCGATGTCATTTTAAGAGAAAAACAGCTATTGGCATTAGGATGTCCAATATCCATAATAAAGAAATTTTAAGGGCAAAGGTAGAATTCCTGGTTCAAGTGATAGGTGTTGCGTAAAGAAGGGAAGGCATGAGAAAGAGGAATTACATGCATCGTCAATTGCCACAATCCAATCGCTAATCGAAAGAGGGAAAGGGACTACGGAGTTTTGAAATAAATGAAGCATGAAAAAAAGGAACCGTAAGGTTGTTATATTAGAGGTAGTTATAGCTTCTGCCTAGAAATAATAAATTAGTATTGAAAAAGAAGACCCGGACAAAAAACAAGACATAACTTTTACATTGTTTGCAGTACTTAGTTTATCTCAATAGAAATATCATAAGTTTAGTAGTTAGTTGCAAAAATAGCTATAATTATCTTGTTTGAAGTAGTGGTGTCCCAACCCATTCCAATATGACGAGAATCAACGACTAACCAGTGAGATTGAGATTAACTTACTAAAGCCTCTATAATAAAAAATAGTGTGGAGATTTTCAACGACATACATTTACAATAGTTTAAAACATATTTAGAGTTGCGGAAGTGTAATTAAAATATCCATTCAAAACCCAAGGAAAGTTCCATCCCACATATTACAACTATTCAAAATAAAGTTTAAGTTACAATTTGATTATAGCCAAACATGGTTCAAACAAAACTATACAAGTCTTACAAGTCTCATTTCCAAAAGTACATACCCATCAAGCACAACATGGTTCTAAAGCATCTAAGAAGTACATCAAACTAAATCAGCCCGCCATCTTCATCACTTGAAAAAATTGTGTTTTATGAAAACTTTATTAGCACATAACTAGTGTGGGTTCAAGTTATGCCAAGTTTACTGGTATTAAAGAATTAGCCATAATGTCATTTTTAAACTCAACTCCATATCATAGCCAAGCTATAAACTCATAATATCTCAATCATTCATAATGGTCCAAGGTCAAGCCAAGGCTAAGTGTCAAAATACATTTCACAATTCGTAGTACATAAGTCATATGACCATTCATACAATTTGTCCAATTCACTTCCTTCCAAACTTATTTAGGGCGCGATGCTTAATATAACATTCGGTGTGACGTCACCCATATTGATCACCTGATTATGATCCCACCGTTATATCCACTTTGCTATTTACATGCCCCTAGCGACTGGGTTACCGTTTGAACTTGCGTCATCATATGATCAATATTCTTATTCAAAATCCTTTGTTGATTAACTCATGGCATGTGTTACTATAACCATTTTATAGTTCAAAATCATATCATGTTCATGCTTGAAAATCACAATGCACTACATTTTTGTATTTCCAAATCTATCATACTTGTATCCAAGCTAGCATGCTTATATATTGAAGCCACTATGCTTATATATCAATCAATAGCCTTTATCAAGACAAGTTCCTTTCGTTAAACATGCTTTCAAATGACATTTCAAGAACACATGCAAAGGTGACATAACAAGACTTACCTTGTAACGTCACATAAACCAATGATTGTCAACTCTCTCGTCCATAAGCTCGTTGCATACATTGTCAAATACAACATCTCAGTAATAGCTCTTAAGTTTATAAATGGCTTCCTGTAACATGGTCTCATCCCTACTACTATTTGAACCCATTTATTTTTTTTTCTAGCTCGTGGGAAGCCCAACGTTCGAACTACGGTCTAGGTCACATGTCAGGGTCCTGGTGCATGTGTACAATATGGTCACATTACCCTAGAGTCTGGGTACCAAGTCCAAATGGCAGAACAAAGCCTTGTTTATTTTCTATCAACCATCAAGCGATCAATGTGCAAAGGTGTGTTCGATTGGTCAGAGTTGTGTGTTCGATCGGTCTCTATACAATCCAACGACTAGTCTTCTTCAACCTCCATTTCCCCCTCCAAACTTCAAACAATCCTTAAAAATCCACCATTACAACTAATAACTTCATAAAATCGTAACTAAGCTAAAAAATATAGTTATATTAATGGGTTTAAGATCAAATTTTAATCCTAGTATGTTCATTCTGTCTAAAAACCTAACTGGATCTCTCTCTCTCTCTCTCTCTCTCTCTCTCTCTCTCCCCCCTCTCCAATGTCATGTCAAATCCAACATCCATCTCTCAGATTTTTGAAAAACAGAAAGCAAAAATGTCAATTTGGGTGTCGATGGCTTCGATTCGAGGTGGGGAATAATTGTCTTTGCAGACAATCGATAAAGGTCGCAAGTTTTCTAGAGTTTTCTTGGAGTTATTGATTAGAGGTAAGATTTCGTGTTAAACTCTTGCTTAAGATTGTTTAATTCATTTGTATCATCTTTGATTGATTTTATGGTTATGTGATACTCGGTGTGTGATTTAAAAGCGTGTGAATCGAGTTCTAGTTGTTTTGATGTAATTTTTCTCAAATAATACGTTCCACCAATAGAGGTAGCTTTTGTACAATAGAAGTTTTGTGAAAAATGAGACAGAAGTATTTTGTATCGGTAAAAGTGTTTTCTCTATCGGTAGAAATATTTAAAAAATATTCCAGTAGCATTTTGTAATGGTAGTGGGTGTGGGTTGTACCTATAGAATTTTTTCTCAAAATGAACCAGTGTCGATTTCTACCGATAGAAGCATTTTCTCTACTAGTAGAAATACTTCTTTTAAACTTCTCAACTAGTAGGACCATACTGTTGTGGGCATATAAATTGGTTATTAAATGGATGTTAGGGCAAATGAAGGTAAATTGGTTATTAGAAAGGCGTCTGTGTGATTGCTATGATGAGGTAAATAAATTTAATGAAGGTACTACTTGGTGGATTCCTATTGTGAGAGCCCATAAAAATATTGGAGACATGTGACGTACGTTTCAGCATAGGATGTGTTTGTCGAATAGCTCAAAGTATAACTCAAGATTACCCATTATGACTTATACTAGTGAGTTGACACTTCCGATGCATGAGGGGTCCGGGATTTACTTCCAAATCATAACCTTAAATAGGGTTTCAAATCTATATAGGTGCTTTCTAAAAGTACCCCAAGTGTTCCATGTTAACACAAATCAAATGACAAAATTAGTTCAATTGGTGATCCGGTTGACCATAATGAGAGCATCCGGATGAGATAGGTCTCTGTGTGTTTCTAGGGTAAGTCAACCGGTTGGGTCAAATAGTTCATCTGGTTGACTGATTTAAAAAATGAGGTCTTTAGGCTAAAAGTCCTTAGTGGACAATTTTTAATATTATCAATCCATGAAAATCAGTCTTAACACTTAAAGTCCATTGTATTAAATTAGACAAATATCCTTACTATACACCCCAGTAGGTTTTTTTACTTCTATTCATTCTTTTTTTGCATTTGTTATTTTTACATTAATTTTTTGCGGATATTGATTCATCTCGACAACAAAAATTTAAAAAGTGTAAAAATATATTCAAAATTAAAAAAAATCACTAAAGACGAAAAATAAGTCCAAATAAATGTCAAAAAAATAAATCCAAAATGAACCAATAACCATTAAAAAAATTAAAAGCAAAATAAAAAATTATACAAAATCTCAAATAAGGACAAAAGAATAATCAGATAACATAAAGATTACAAATAAAAATGTTGATTTTATTATTTGATTATTTTTTCGACCTTATGTGACTGTTTTTTGTAATTTTTTGTCTTTCATCAATTTTTTTGTGGATTATTAGTTTATTTCGACGAGAGGTTTCAAAAAAATTATAAATAATGATCCAATTGTGAAAAAAGTTCAGAAAAAATAAATAATTCAAAAACATGATATTTTTGTATCTATTCGTCATTTTTAGTGATTTTTTTAAAAAATTTTGGACATGATTTTATATTTTTTAGGTCTTTCTCGAGACGAAACAACGAATACGAAAAAAATTGAATAGAGATAAAACGTGCTTAAAAATAATCAAGTTAGGACAAATGGAAAGACATGAAAATTACAAAACAGATAAAATCATCCGTTATAACAAAAACACAAATAAAATTATCTGTTAAGAACATAAAAAATAAAAACACAAATACTATTTCAGTACAACATATAACATTATCTGTTCTAATTGTTATTAATGTATTTATTTCTGTTAAACACATGAATATTATAACAAATAACATTATCTGATGTTCTTTTTTGCAAAGATACAGAGAACAACTTATAACAGATAACCTTATTTGTTTTAATTTATTATTATGTTTTCACTATTATGTAGAGATACAAATATGAAACTACAACCGATAATATTATCTATTGATATGTTATGCATAAATATAGAGGTCAATTTAAAATAGATAACATTATCTAAACAATAACAAATAATATTATATGTTGATTTGTTATGCATAATTACATAGGTCAATTTACAACAAATAACATTATCTATTTTTATATTATGTCAAAATACATAGTACAAATTAGAAAAAATAATCTTATCTGATGTTATCTTATGCAGAGATACAAATAATAAATTATAGCAGATAATCTTATCTGTCTTTATTTATTATTGTATTTTCACTATTATGCAGAGATACAAAAATAAAATAATAACAGATAACATTATCTGTTGATATATTATACAGAACAGATAACATTATCTAATGTTATGCCAATTTATGCCAATTTACAATAGATAACATTATCTATTTTTATATTATATCAAAATGTATAGTACAAATTAGAACAGACAACTTTATCTGATGTCATATTCTGCAAAAATACAGAGAACAAATTACAATAGATAACCTTATCTATTTTGGTTTATTATTGTGGTTTTACTATTATGCAGAGATAAAAAGATGAAACTACAACAATAACATTATTTGTTCATATGTTATACATAAATACAGATGTCAATTTACGACAGATAATATTATCTCTTTTCATATTGTGTCAAAATACATAGTACAAATTATAACAAATAACCTTATCTGTTTTAATTTTTTATTGTATTTTAACTATGTCAAAATGTTATTAGATAATTTTGTCTGTTGGCTCATATCTTATTCATATAGAGATTATATATTGTACGTACTATTTCGTCGATATAACAATAAGATTCCAGTATTATCAATTTAAATAAAATTAATAAGAGACCGAGAAGACAAAAATCACGATAATTGTTGACAAAAATCATGTTTTGACTTATTTTTCATATTTTTTAATTTTTGAATATAATTTTTAATTTTTTAAAATGTCTTATTGAAATGACCTAATAATCAACTAAAAAATTGAGAAAAAATAAAAAATTACAAAAAAACTTAATGTACCAAAAGGTCGTAAGGGCAAAAATTATATTTTGACTTATTTTTCATATTATTTTATTTTATTTTATTTTTAATTGTTGAACATATATTCTATTTTTTAAAATTTGTTATCGAGATGAACCAATAATCAATAAAAAATATTTGTGTACAAAAATTACAACAAATAACCGTATCTGTTTTGATTTATTATTTTGTTTTCACTATCATGTAAAGATATATAAATGCAACAACAACAAATAAATTATCTGTTAATATGTTGTGCATAAATACATAGGTCAACTTACAACAGATAACATTATCTGTTTTTATATTATGTAGAAATTAAAACAGATAATATTATTTAATGTTATCTTATGCAGAGATACAAAAAATAAATTACAATAGATAATCTTATATGTTTTGATTTATTATTGTATTTTCACTATCATGCAGAAATATAGAGATAAAATTACAACAGATAACATTATCTGTTGATATGTTGTGCATAAATATGTAGGACAGTTTACAACAGATAACATTATTTATTCATTATCATATCTTATGTAGAGATACATAGGTCGTAAGGGTACAAATCATATTTTGATTTATTTTTCATATTTTTAATTTTTTAAAAATTTTTAAACATAGTTTTTTAATTTTTTAAAATTTCTTATCGAGTCAAATCAATAATCAATAAAAAATATAAAATATACAAAATTGGTGTACCAAAAAGTTGTGAAGGCACAAATCATGTTTTGATTTTTTTCATATTTTTTAATTTTCAAACATAATTTTTTTTATTTTTTTAAAATTTTTTTATCGAGATGAACCAATAATCAATAAAAAATAGATGCAAAATAAAAGGTCGTGAGAGTACAAATCATGTTTTGATTTTTTTCATATTTTTTAATTTTCAAACATAATTTCTTTTATTTTTTTGAAATTTTTTATCGAGACGAACTAATAATCAATAAGAAAATAAACGAAAAACATTTACAAAAAAATTAGTGTACTAAAATGTCATGAGAGCACAAATCATGTTTTGACTTATTTTTCATATTTTTTTAATTTTTGAACACAATTTTTTTAATTTTTTTGAAATTTCTCATTGAAATGTATCAATAATCAATAAAAAATAAATGCAAAATAAAAAGTTGCAAAAAAATTAGTGTACCAAAAAGTGATGAGAACTTTAAAATTTGTCAAAATTTAATAAATTTGTAGTAAGAGTAATTTTGTCAACAAAAAGATAACTTATTAACACTTTTAAAAAAGTGAACACTAATTACTTGTACTTTTAAAATAGTAAATCCTAACTCAACAAATAAATTATGTAGGACTTAATGAGTTAATTAACCATAGATTTGGAATTTTAACTAATTTTCTCTAAAAAAAATGGCCTACTAAATAATTACAGGAAAATAGTTCATCCGGTTGACATGCTGAAGTGACCTTAATATTTACTGTCAGGGAGATAACTCATCCGGATGGCATGAAAATTGCATCCGATCGACTGGTTTCTATGAAGAATGTCTGGGATTTCTATGGCTGAATTATCTGATTCCAAACATATCTACAACATCAAATGCATTTTTGGTACCACAATCATCAGTACAACCAACTACTCGAAAGGTCCAAATTACAGGATTTAAAGGCTACATACATACCTTCTAAGGTGGAAATCCGACTTCCAAGAGTTTGAGAAAATGTCAATGGCTACTATCATTCTTCTTCCCCAAATTCTACTGTTGGTCTCCCCTTCTTTCTTCAATTCTCCAGCCCCGCAAGTCTCTCTCTCTCACACATAGAGAGAGCTCTTCAGAAGGTTTTAACGTGAAATAGAGATTGTGGTGGTTGGTTTTGATTTAACGTACAATGAAATTGGTAGGAGTTTGACACATGGCCTTGAGGTGTCCTTCCCTCAAAATTCCTAGTTGTTGCCACCCCTCTTCATGCAAACCATATTCACAAAAATGATTTTAGAAACAAAATCATCTAACAGAAATAATTTCTATTATTATTTTTTTTAAAATTAAACAAATCACTTTCATTTTAATTGTTATGGACAAATCAACAAATAATTATTTTAATAACTACATATCTTTATTACTATATCTCATGATTTGGTAATTAACTATTTTTATTCTTCTCCATATTCTATCTCTCTGTGTATATTTAAATTCTTTTTCAGTCACTAATTCTAGTATTTGAATTCAATAATTAGAGTATTTTTTTATTTAATAGTCGACTTGCACACGCAATGTAACCTTCTCTATTAATAAAATTGAACATAATAATTTTGTTCAAGAAACAAAAAAAATGATTTAAATCGGATTAAAATGAAATAATGTTAGTCCCTTTAATTCGCTTTTCAAACGTGCCCTACCCTAAGCTGGGAATAAAATCATGGAAGAGGAAGTTTCTTTCTCTCACTAATTGCGTCTCTCAGCATCAGATTCATAATTTGGAAGCTTTTTAAAGCGGTAAAAGAGGGGCATTTTCATGTTCAATTAGTGGGATTCTCATTCACTACCAACTCACCCACTAGTGGCCCCTCAAACTCCACTGCCATTGGCCTTTGCCAGAATTCCCATTCCCTAATCTCTACCATCTTCTTTTTCTTCCTTTCTTTTTCTCTTGAATGGTTTGTGGGTCCCTTGCATCCCATCAGCGAGTTCAGATATCTTCGTGATGATATTTATCAACTCCTCCTCCTTGATTCATGGTGGGCTTCAACATCAATGGCTAACTCACCAGGTTAGTTTATTGCCCTGAACGCACGTATGCATCTAATTGTACAAATTAATTATTTTACTGGGTTTTTAAAACTGGCATCTATTTAACGTATGAAACTTGCACAATATGTTTTGAATGCTCACTGACAATGATTTTGTGCAATATTGTGAGTGTTTCTTTGATGGGTAAATTTCAGTTTGATGCTCATCAAAATATATACAATTGTACAAAATCAATCCTCACTGTTAGTCCTGTGAATTTACTTATCAGTGTTGGTGCAGTCAAAACAGACGAGGCTTGAGTGTTATTTGATGAGTTCCTTTTAATGGGATGGGCATATACGATTGTATAACTTGTTTGATATATTGGTTGCTTACGTCGGCCTTTACTTGGTTGATGGAACTCGTACTTTGTTCTGGTATTACTTATTGGCTGGGGTTTCTTATAATTGTCTTTGTTTTGATGGGAAGTTTGTTAAAATTATCTGAGTGTTTATTTGATGTTTCTCGTTCTATTTGATGGGTTTCACCTTATGTGATATGTGCTTCTTGGGAATCTTCTTCTTGTTGCTATGTTCAACATTCTTGCTTTCAAACAGATAATCTTAAATCAATTCCAATATTTGTTTTCGTAGTACTTCGAAATACTATTCAATTAGTCTTTCCCAAATTTTGCGTGGCCTTAAGGTCGATTACAACAATTTACTTCAGACATTTATGAAAGGTTTCTCTTGTTCAAATCCAATAACTTTCAGCGAAACCCTTTTAATCTTTTACTAAGTTTGTTGTCTGATAAGATTTGAAAGATTCATCACGCTAAACAGTGATTTAGGGTGTTTTTTTATCTGTTTGTGGGACGACTTTTCTGCGGCATGAGCAGAACCAAATAGATTGCTGAGAGATTCTAGGCCAAGAATGACAGAAGAAGTCGGTTTGTGCTGTTCGAAATAGGAAGAGTCAATTGAGTCCCAGTCCTTAACATACACAAGCAGTGGAGGTTTACTTTTCCTAATTGTTGGAACAGTTAGATCACCAAAATCTGCCCGTTTCTTAAATTTTGAGCTATGATAGTAAATGATCTTCATACCTGATTGGAAAACAATTTATTACTGCTGTTCTGCTGTTTATTATTCAAATAAGCTAATATGATCCTGGTTGATTTCCGTTGTTCTCTGTGCTTCAAGTGTTAAGCTGTTTGCTTATTGCTGCTGTATGCCTCACAGTCATTATCCCATGTGCTTTTCATTTTCTATTATACAAGTGCATTGGCCTATTTGTTTTCTAAAACGCTTAGTGTCTGTTCTGTTATCATTTATTTGACGTAGAATTACCAAAGCAAGGCAAAAAATCACTCAAAGATTCTTCCTTGGATGCTAGAGAGAGTCAAAGGTTTGGAGCCTTACGCCACTGGGATTTCCATCTAAAGCTACTAGTTAACTGGCTCACACTTCTCATTTTGGTGAAAATAAGTTATTCATCCAACGGGCCTGATGTCGAAGGTACTGTCAAATTCTAGTTATTAAATCTAGCTTTAGTCTACTGTCTTTTATTTTTCAAGCTTGTTTATCATACTCAGGTCACCTAGACAGTAAGATGTTATTTTGATGTGGCTGCCTTTGTTTCAATCCATTCATTCCTTGAGCATCACTAATAATTGCATTCACATCAGTGCTTATGTGCTTTATTTTTTGATTCAATTAAATGTGGAATCTTATGCCCATATTGCAAGTTCTCAGTAACATTGAGTTGAGGAGCTAGGCATTTATCTAGAACAGTCTTTCATTTAACTAGAAGAGTCTTGCTTGCTCCCCTCTTGGATTGAACCATGTGACATGCGCTTTTTTTCCAAAAACTTGGACACAGACACATTAGGGACACGTCAAATGTAACACATTAATATAATAGATGTATCTTAGGAACTCATAAAAGAAGTTTTAATTCTATCAAATCAAGATTTGAAAAAACTTAAATAGCCTCAACATTGTGACATTACAAATATTGCTCATTGAATAAGTATTCACAAATTAAACCTCCATGGAAATTTTTATTATGAGCCAAATTTTAAAAAACCTATTTTAAAATCTTAATGTGCTCAATGTTTTCCCAGAGTGTCCCAAACATGTCGTAGAGTGATCACACTGTGTCTGACTAAACACAATATAATAATAAATTGGACACATATTTAGGTGTATCCATAGTTGTAAAAGGCGCGCCTAGGCACACCGAGGAGCAGCCTCTGTGCCTGGCATGGTCCGAGGCGGGGCGATTTGAACTAAGCGCGCGCTTTAGGAGCCTAGGCGCGAGGCTCGTGAGGCGCGCGCCTCTTTCAATTTAAATTTTTTGCCCAATTTCCCGCCGCCTATCTCAGTCTTCTCTCTCTCTCTCTCTCTCTCTCTCTCTGTGCGCGACTCTCTCTCTCTCCGACCTCTCTGTGCGTGCGATCTCCTCTCCGATCCTCCGTGGCCGGCGCTCTCTCTGTCTCCGATCCTCTCTGTGGCCGGCGCTCTCTCTCTCTCCTCTCTGCTCTACTCTGTACGCACTCTCTCTCTCTCTCTGATCCTCTCTGTTCGCTGCGATACATGTATATATATGCTGTACGTATTGAATATGCATATATGCTCTTTTACAGAATATCAATATGTACATATATGCTGTAGTTTTGTATTGAATATGTGTATATATAAGCTCTGTATATATATATGCTGATGCTCTATATATATGCTGCTCTGTACAAAACATATATATGCTGCTCTATATATATGCTGCTCTGTACAAAACATATATGCTGCTCTATATATATAAGCTCTGTTTTGTACTGAATATGTGTATATATATGCTGTAGTTTTGTACTGATTACTATATATATACTCTATATATACGCTGTCTACTATATATATATGCTCTATATAATAGTGGTCAGTGGCTGGTAGAGGTTTAAACTGTCTACATACAAATATGTTTATATAAGCTATACGTAGTAAGTGATCAGTGGCTGGTAGTATAAATAGTGAATATATATATATATATGCTATCTAGTGACTAGTTTCTATTGTATATATGTACTCTGTCTGTCTATACTATATAGTCTATTCTCTATATACTTTAGTAACTGTACTAAACTACTGATTACTGAATATGTATAATTGTATATATATGCTCGATGTACTGAATATGTATATATGTTCTATCTATTGTATATACTATTCGTGTACTGCACTATATTGGCAATTAGGGATACACTTTGTAATGTTTTTACTTTTGATAGGTTATTAAAAAATGTCAAGCGAAGGCATCCGAACGGACTCCGCTTGGAAGTATGCAACTTTGGTGGATCCCACCAATACTATAAAATTCAAATGCAATTTTTGTGGCCACGTAAAAAATGGCGGGGTTTGTCGAGCAAAGCAACATATTGCTGGTGGTCATAGGAATACCAAAGCATGCTCAAGATGCCCTCCCGAAGTAAGAGT
>JABCMJ010008899.1:0-18922 GCA_014822125.1 Arbutus unedo | reverse complement strand
CATGGTATATTTTCATAAAATGGTGAAGATAATTATGAATCTCAAACTACCATTTATGGTAAAGATAATTACTAAAGATAATTATGATTTCATCTTTTAAGTCTAAATTATTGTTACAAATTTAAACTTAACAAATCAAAAATTAACTAACTAAAGGATAAGAGAGTAAAGTACGTCTCAAAAGTAATAACAAATTTGTCAAACCATACAAAAATAGAATTAAAACATAAGTTCAAAAAGCGGAGGAGTGAAAACCTAAACTGCAAGGGTAAATAGGACTCTAATTTAAATTATTCTTATTTTTTATATTTTTTTGTTTTTCATTAATTTTTTGTGGATTTATTGATTCGTCTTGACGAGAGGTTTCAGAAAAATTATAAATAATAGACCAAATTTGAAAAAAGTTTAGAAAAACAAAAACAATTTAAAAATAAATTTTTTTTGCTTATTCATCGTCTTTAGTGACTTGTGTTTACCGTTTGAATATAATTTTATACTTTTTAGATTTATTTAATTGAAATGAAGTAATAATTTAAAAAAATTAAAATCAAAATAATAAATACAAAAAAAAATTAAATAAAAATAAAATTTGATTTCTTTGCTACTAGGACCCCAAAAGATTTTAAACGCTAAACAAAAATATGAATACAAATAAGACATAAAGATTTAAACGTTGTCTCACTCTATCAGTATTGATTTCTTTGCTCGTTGACCGGGAGGATTCCCCTTTTTCTGTTGCTTTTTGGAATTAAGGGAAACAAAGCTCTGTAGATGCCCTAGATACCGTACTTCACCGATCGGCATTCGGCACAACAGGGAAGAAGAGTTGAATAGTCACTTACTAATGGAGAAACAGACAGATATGGATTGGTGGGTTTCAATTCCAAAGATTGAACTACACGCCCATCTCAATGGATCAATCAGAAACTCCACTCTACTGTATGCTTTCTCTCACCTCAACTCTCTTGTACGCTTTATACATATTAAATATACTTGAGCACTGTACTATGCGTTCATGCCCACTTAGGATTTCTGCTATTAGGACACCAAAAGGAAAACAATGTTGAAAGATTTTTCCGCGCTAGTGAGTATCAAGTTGATTTATTTCTATGAGAAGGTTGCATTTTTCTGTACGGATAATTTGTTTTGAGTTTTGGCCGGAAAGTTACTTGTTTTTTTATATACTTCATATTGGGTATGAATCCTTAGCGCCCATATAGGAAATTGTTGAGTTCATTTCAGAGCTTCAGACTATGTGGTTGATTTGTGTGTAATATAGGGAAAAATTTAGTACTAACATATTTAGTATCTCAACTTAGCAGTTCGCACCAAGAAGGGAAAAAATTGATATTTTTTGGTGAATATTTTTATTTTTAAGAATCTCCATTTGTTGAAGTCTTAGTTCGTTGAATTTTTGCTGTACAGGGAGCTTGCTAAAGCTTTGGGTGAAAAGGGTACTATAGTTTTCTCCAACGTAGAGCATGCTATTCTAAAGAGTAAGCCCATTTTCCTAGTTGTAATTTGATACTATCTGTACATGCGTGCCTAAAACTCTGTTTCTGATGTAGAGGACCGTTCACTTCACGAAGTGTTCAAGTTGTTTGACCTGATCCACATGGTTACTACTGACCTCCAAACTGTTACAAGGATTACTAAAGAAGTACGACAAATGGACCCTTGTATAATATTTTAATGATAGTCAAAACAGTGACTCACCATATTTTTGATGAGTTAGGTTGTCGAAGACTTTGCTGCAGAGAATGTTGTTTACTTGGAGTTAAGAACTACTCCGAAGGTACTTGGTGTTGGTATTTCTTTACAAATCAAGTGTTCGCTATTTTTTTTTGCGCTGAAGTACTATTGCCCATATGAAACCAATGTCAAATAATTGCTTTTCACGAAGTAGACGATTGATGGCCATGTCAGTATGGATTTTGCTGCATAGGATGATAGGCTGTACGTTCTTTACGAGTAATTGAAGTTGGTTCTATTTACTTAAGTTTAGTAGAAATATTTTATCTGTCAATTTGAGGGAATGATCGGTTATTCTAAATACAGAAAAATGATTTGAAAGGAATGAGCAAGCGTTCTTACATGGAAGCAGTAGTGGAGGGTCTAAGGGCTGTCACAACAGTAGAAGTTGATGTTGCTCCTCGGGATGTCGGCATGGGAAATCCTGTGACTTCTGGTGGCAGTAGCAATTTATGTAATGGAACTGTAGGAAAGCATAAGATATACGTTAGACTTCTTCTCAGCATTGATCGTCGTGAGACTACTGAGTCTGCAATGGAAACTGTATGTTAATGAAACCTACAGAGAAGTTTCTAGTTTGCTTATATTCGAAAGGCTAATGCTGTAAATTTCTATGTCCCTGGTTTCTAAAGGTTAAGCTAGCACTGGAAATGAGACATTTGGGTGTAGCGGGTATCGACCTTTCTGGAAATCCTATCGTGGGTGAATGGTACATTTTTGCTATTAAGATAATTTATTTATTTTATTTGCATTATTCTCCATTTCTGTAGAGCTGTTGTATATTTGTTTCCTCTGCGTGTTTGTGGCAGGGCAACTTTTTTACCAGCTTTACAGTTTGCTAGGGAGGAAGGTCTCTCTATAACGCTTCATTGTGGTGAGGTGCGTTTTGGTATTCTATTATGTCCGGTTCTGGTTTCTGGTCATGGTAGGTATTAACTTGACTGCTTTATTTTCATGACTTAGTGCTTTTAGGTACCCAATACGGAGGAAATCCAAGCCATGCTAGACTTTCTTCCTGGGCGAATTGGCCATGCTTGTTGCTTTGGCGAAGAAGAATGGGAAAAGTTGAAATCTTACAAGATTCCGGTTTGATATTTTGTTTCTTCTGTTTCGTTACGTTATAATTGGTACATGGTACATACTTTAAGCTACTGTAACAGTGGATGCCATGGAGAAGGCACCGGCCCACTTCAATAGTTTCCATCCAGCTGTCTTTGTTCTTCTGCTTCTTGTCGGCAAAGGGTCCTCTTTTTACGCTGTTGATGTTGACCAGAGCTTCCAATGATGGGAGATGGTTTATCAAGTCAATGTAGATTTTTATTTTTTCATGGACTCAGGCACAGATGTCGGGTCCAGGTATGTATTTAACTGTTAGAGTCATCTAATTTCCATCTCAAGGCCATAGGATACCTGAAAATATTCTAACTTCTTGGTATATTTCTCTGAGTGAGTGTACTAGTATTTTAGTTACTTAGGAGGATCCATGTTACATAGCTTTTCAGCACAAAAACATCCAAGAGATTCTTATTCACCTCTATGGAATAGATTGGTCATTGTAGAGTCCTTTGTCCGGTTGATTGTCCATGAGTTACTTGGTTTGGAAGTCTCTTCGAAATCTCTCTAGACTGCAAAAGCAAGAACCAGAGTGTCGTTCGGCCGTTGTCAACCGGAAGGTACTTCAATGCTTAAGTCAGTCATTGAAAGAGAAGGATTTAGCTGAAAGCACTTTGGAACGCCAGGTCGGATACCATGTATCAGGCCAAGCCACCTGTAGGACATGTGCAAGATGATTGTAACCACATTGGCTGAGTCATCCGGATCGGGTATTCCTTTGGCCCGGCCCATAGAACGTGCACCCATGAAGCAGGTTGGTTGTGCAAACCATGCGGACCACGTTGGGCTTTTGGTTCAGCCCATAGAGTTTGGTCGCTGGCCTTGCCCTGTAACCAGCCCAATCTGTGTCCGACAAAATAATTGTAGTACTGTTTTGCATAGCCTTTTGATTTTTGTCATTTTTTCTCTTTTACATTCTTCCAGGTTGAGATATGCTTGACGTCAAATATCCGAACTGAAACAATCTCTGCCATCGATCTTCATCATTTTGGTTGGTTCTTCTACTTCTGTCTGTTTCTGCGTGCTATGTAATTTTCAATACAGAACAAAATCTGAAGGTACAAGAGAATTAAGAACTTTAAATATGCACTTGGATCTATGTTGACAATTTTTTTGAAAGGTTGCCTCTAGATAATAATAACACGTGCACCGTGCTGGCATTGTAGCTGCTCTGCATGATGCAAAACATCCAATGGTCCTGTGCACTGATGATTCGGGGGTATTTTCTACCAGTCTTTCTCACGAGTATTCCCTTGCGTCTTCTACATTTGGTAGGTCCTACGATCCATATCTAATAGAAAATTTGTTGATTAGTGCATCATCACGTAACTCTTATTTCCTTTTCCAATAACCAAGGCCTTGGAAGGAGTGAAATGTTTCAGCTGGCCCGGGATGCCATTGAATTCATATTTGCTGATGGTACTGTAAAGATGGAACTTGGGGAGATTTTCTCCTCTGCTGCAAGAAAGCTCGATTTCTGATGTTTTAGCACTGGGATTCTGATACTTACTATCATTTTCTCTTAGTAATATAGAACAATGTGCTTAACCGCTTCTTGGTAATCTTGTCTTTAACTGGTTGCACCGACCAACTCGGCAAGCGCCATTTCGTTGTTTCCGTTGCTTAGACCTACATCTCAGCTTTGGCTACAAAGGGATAATGGAGGAGAAATTTGACTATTAATTTTGTCAGATGGTGCAATTTGCATTATTCTGATTGTTTGGGGAAGTTTTATTTATGTTCTTCCAAAGGCATGCTGTCAGGGAAGCTAGATTAAATGTATTAACAACGTAGGGCAGCAACTTTTTTTCCCTTGTTAGTTTTGTTAGGCTGAATTCCTCATTGTTGTTTCTGTATGGTAATTCAGAAGTTTCTCTATGACTTCGTCAATATTTTGACTTGGAAATCTAAGAAAGGGTCTCTAGGAATGATGAATCTTCAAAGCAAGTTGGCTATTTAGTTGTATACTGCGTTTGACCAATGATCAAAGGACAAGTAGTTAAACTATACCTATTTTAATCTCGCTGTATGTGAGGGCTTGTAGAGCAACTTTTTGATCGGACTTGTCGTTGAAAGGACAGTTCCATTCGTACTTGTAAAATCATTGTTAAGGAAGCCTTTGGACTAGTAACATCTTTTTACAAGATTGATTCCTGAAGTGAGTTGTCACTCTTCGGAATCAAATTTTAGTTTGGATGCAGATGATACTGAGACATCGCATGTTGATGGTTAACGTTTTTTTTTAAAGAGAACCTGGATTCTTTTGGTTCGGTAAAAGCTACTTTATGCTATTGCCTCGGTTGCTTTGCAACGAGGAATAATTGGTTACGTGATTGAGATTTTACATGATATGCACAAGTGGTTGTATTTGAACCTATCACCCCAAGGTTATAGATCAAGTTTTCCAGCTCAACTAGTACACCCCTTGCAAGGAAAAAGCAAGGGGTCGGCCTGTGGATAAGGAAATGGGAAACTCTGCTGCACAATAAACGTGTTGCAAAATATTGTTCGAAAATTATTTGAATACTGTTTAACTGTTCAGAAAGTGTCTTAGCCTAGGATGATTGATATCCTGTATATTTATAACCCAGCAGAAATACTCAAATAAACCTCCAGACTCCAGAACTTAAAATGGCTAATTGACAATGTGAAGCTAGGGAAAGCCACTTAAATGGACAGTGGTATATACCATTCCACATGTTTTGGCAAGAAGTTAGGATGGAGTTTAGAGATAAACTGTACAAAAATAATATTTTTAGAAAAGGAACAATGTACTATATCATGTAATATTAGCCCTTTTATTCTGTTCATAACATTTGTAGATTACTGTTAGGTTTCAAAGTTGTTCAACTCAAATTCAGAATTTACAAAACAACCATTTGACAACGGTTCTTGGTAATATAATGGGTCTATTTGACTTGTAGTTTTTATTAAATTATATTATCAATATTGTTTGGATTAAATTTATTTTGGTGTGTTTTGGCTACTTTAATGCAGAGTTTTGTTTAACTCAGGAGAATTAACGCCGAAAATGTATTTAAAGGTTAGTCAAACCCTAACCAATTTAATCCTTAGAATGGTAATTTTGTCTTCTCTTATTCAAATAAAGTTTTGTTACGTCATTTTGAAATTCTAATAAAGTCTGATTTATTTACAAATAAATTAGTCTGAATGGGCAATAAAATTGAACTTCAAATAAGTCAAAAAGTAAAAAATAAATACATGTCAAATGAGGCATTTACCTTGTCAAGACTCATGAAATATAGCTAAAGACTTATTCAGACTTCAAGAAAAACCTAAACCAAACAAAGGGGTTTATACAATTTGAAAGACTTTCGGTGAATCTGGCAATTAAATCATGAAAGAGCAAAAATAAAATAAAAAATTCCGAATGCCCATACGATGTCGTCTATTTCCTTAGCTGGGTCACATCGATTTTCTCTCCAGTAACGGCGTCGTATTTCACGTCTTGTTCGTTAAACCCCAGTGCCCAGCCAGGAAAACTGATGATACAACGATTTCTTCACACTCACATATATATACGTACAGCGGTTCAGTTTCATATTCCATACTAAGCAACCTTCTCTCTCTCGCTCTCTCTCTCTCTCTCTGGTAAATTCTCGTTCTAACGTAATGCTCAATTTCCTCCATTAATTTGATACAAATTCATGAATTACATTTCTGAATTAGTTTCATGGTCGATTAGATCGCCATTGAAATAACAAAACCCTAACGATGTCGTGGGGACTGGGGTGGAAGCGACCATCAGACGTCTTCCATTTGGCATTGAACTACGGCACCGAAGAAACCCTAGATGATCACAGCCGTTCACCGTCTGCTTCATCACAATCATCAACGTCATTATCATCTTCATCGTCAAGGTCATCATCGGCATCGGGGATCGTGGATCAAGAGATAGGGTTCAGAATCGATCTCGACTGGACGGCTGGCGATGACGAAGATCAAGTGGCTTTGAGGCTCCAGTCGCAGCTGATGGTAGCTCTGCCGATGCCGCAGGATACGGTGGTGGTGGAATTAAAGGAATCGGAGGAGGTGGGGGACGGGAATGTGGTAGGGGTGGATATGAAGGTCGTGAAGCGGAGGGAACCGCTTAAGGCGGTGGCGATGTCGAGAATCGGAGGGTCAGGGCAGCAGACTGACGGAGTTGGGGTGCTCACGAGGCTTTTGAGGTCAAATTTTGTGCCGCCCGGGGCAGCGGCGACGGGGAGTTCATCCACGGTGGGGAGTGTTGGAGAGGGAGTGGTTGGGGGTTATGCTGATCACTGGACTAGCGTTACTGTGCTCAGCCTATGTGGTTGTGGGATATGGGTGAGTATGTTTTATGTTTGCATTGTTGGGTGATAAATCAAACACAGACGCACACAAGTACACCAAAAATGAAATCAATCACAACCAGAAATCACAAAGGTAGTGCTCTTAATGGCTAAATTCATGCCTATATTAAGAGATATAGATCAAATCCATGAATCATGGGCTTTTTAATATATATATGCGCGCGCACACACATATCCATTACATTATAATACGTAAATAAGGACAAATTAGGTAAACATGGTAATTAGAGGATTAAATCATGACCATGATTTTACGTATGTTGAAAACTCACGCGGTAGCGGGAATGGGACTATAATTTAAATAACCCTAAAAAATATTTAGTAGATTGTTAAAGTACTTTGTTCAATTTTGAAGCTTGATCAATCGTAGAAATGTGTGCACGTTTCTTTATAGAATGGAATATAAAGATTTTTGTGATTGATTTTCTTTTTTTAACTAACGAATAGAAAAAAAATGATTATTGAAATGTTCTTCCTTTTGATATCGGAGCCGAATCCAAATCTTAGCTCCGTTACCGAACCTCGGTTGATTGTGTAACAAACACACAATAGCATCAAGAATAAAGTCAATCACAACAAGGAAATCATGACAAGATTACCAACGTCCATTTTTTGCTATATTACCAAATGAAGAAGAAGACTACAAACCTCTGTTGATAGGGCAGCCAGCATTATAAATGCTCGGATTACATCAATGAATTAATGCACTACAGTCAATACTAAGTTAGATATGAAAATGCAATGTAAAGTATCCAATATAATTGGGCTCCACACCCCCAATATGTATATTGATTAGATTTTGTCTTGAATGGCTGTGGAGACAACCAGAGGAGAAAAGATTTCAAGTGCTATGTTGCTTGGTGTTTCCATCAACAAAAAAGGAAAACGGATGAAGCTCTAAATGCTGGGTTTGGCGTGGTGTATCAGTATTTTTGAGGATGGAAACTAGATAAATTTCAACTTGGGGGGAACATATTCTAGTTTGAAAGAAGGCCCTGTGTGCAGATATTAACTTAATCCTAGGTTTTCCTCTATGCATCGTGACACTCTAGATTCTAAGCAATGTACTAAATTTTATCTTCTGTTCGTTTGGAGATGTGTTTGTTATCAAAATGTCCAAATCGGAGGTTTGATGTCATACATAAAGTATTTTCCTGCATTGGCGATAAATGATAATTATCTCTGGCTAGAAAAGCTACATGATTGATGTGCAATTCATTGATTGGAATTTTCTATGTAAAGTTTATTTTTATTGTCTTTTAATTGGAACAAATGAACTTTAGAAAATGACTTTCTACTTTATGGTCCTATTGTGACGTGAATGCATGTACAGACGGGGGTGTTTTTGGACACTAAATTTTGTCTTTACTTGGAACAAATGAACTTTAGAAAATGGCTTTCTACTTTATGGTCCTGTTGTGACGTGAATGCATGTACAGACGGGTGTTTTGGGACACTAAATTCTGCAGAAGTTTAATTAAGCCCTTCAAAAGGGTTCAAACTCAAAGAATGACTTTTGCAATTTGGATTTTGAATTTTTGGTGTTGGTTTATGCTAAGTTGAGCAGTGCAGAGAAAGTCAGTCTACCTTCTCTGATAGGGAAGCATTAAAGTATTGACTTCTAATCTATGCATGTGTGGATGTGTGGATCTTTCATTGTGAGATAGTTTGAAATAGATGAGACTTGAGAGGTTAATGAGGAAGTTCATCCTCCCGGTCCCCCAAGGACTTATAGTGAAGATCAATAAGTGCTTCTATTCTTAGAGGATTCAAATAGTACGGCCTTGGAGGTATGCTGTGAATAACCATTTTATAGTCGGGCACTTGTTGACAGGTATTGCCGATAGAGGTAACTCGACTGCCTCTTCTTGAGAAGCTATACCTTGATAACAACAAGCTTTCAGTTTTGCCATCTGAGGTCGGTGATCTGAAAAACTTGAAGGTTCTGAATGTTGACAATAATATGCTGGTGTCAGTACCGGGTAAGTTCAGAATCTTGTTTTTTTGTTTTTCCTCCTCCTGTGAAGGGAAAAAATCTGATTGGTCTTGTTTTACGGTCACATAAATTCGTTCAAGGTCCAATAACATGAACCCAAAACTTACACACGGACCTGAATTTTCTAATGGCAGATTTGTAGCATACTACTTATGCCTTCTGTTTATCTTTCCCTGAAAATGTAACAGTTGAGTTGAGACAGTGCGTTGGACTGGTGGAATTAGCATTGGAGCACAACAAGCTGGTGCGGCCTCTTCTTGATTTCAGGTCATTTCAGGATCAATTAATGATGTTGATTGGCCTACAAATCACAATGTTTTTTACGAATTTTTTAGTATCTCATGTTTCCTCTAGGTCTAATAGTCCTCTTCACTACAATTTCAGGGCTATGGCTGAGCTATGCATTCTTAGACTTTTTGGTAATCCCCTTGAATTCCTTCCAGAAATTTTGCCATTACACAGGCTTCGCCACTTGTCTCTTGCGAACATCAGAATAGTAGCTGATGAAAATCTGAGATCAGTGAATGTGCAGATAGAGGTATTGACGGAATGGTTGTGAAGCTTTTTCGTTAGACTGCTTTAGCCCTGCCAAGTTAAAATAGGGTATTTTACATATGAATTGTGGCAGGTGGAGAACAGTTCTTACTTTGGTGCATCTCGACACAAACTGAGTGCCTTCTTCTCACTCATCTTTCGTTTTTCCTCTTGTCACCATCCACTGCTAGCATCTGCCCTTGCAAAGATAATCCAAGATGAAGGAAACCGTTTATTTGTTGGCAAAGATGAGAATGCTATTCGGCAGCTGATAAGCATGATAAGTAGCGATAACCGCCATGTGGTCAGTAAATTTACTTTCTATCAGCATTTTCTGTTAATATTCCTGTCCAGTATTTTGTTTAAATAGTTCTGCTTTATATCAGGTCGAACAAGCATGTTCTGCTCTCACATCTCTTGCCACGGATGTTTCTGTGGCAATGCAGTTGATGAAATCTGACGTCATGCAACCCATTGGGATAGTATTGAAATCTGTTGGCTCTCAAGAACTAATTTCTGTGTTACAAGTTGTGGCCAGCTTAGCTTTTGCATGTGACAGTGTGGCTCAGAAGATGTTGACCAAGGATTTAGTGAAATCATTGAAATTCTTATGTGCCCATAAAAACCCCGAGGCAAGTCCTCTGACATCTGAGTAAGAATTCGCTTGTTTCTATGGCTTGCCTGTACTAGTCATGGTCGTATAAAATGACATTTATCTTTCATACATTTATCTTTCATTAGGTTCAAAGGTTAGCTTTATTAGCAGTTGGAAATCTAGCCTTCTGCTTGGCGAACCGCCGGACTCTTGTTACTTCTGAAAGTTTGCGAGAACTTCTTTTACGTCTGACAGTTCCATCTGAGCCACGTGTCAATAAAGCTGCTGCTCGTGCTTTGGCAATTCTTGGTTTGTTTCTACATCAGTTCTTAGTTTAATTTGCTTTCATTCTATTTTGTCCTGATAATGTTATGCCTCCACAGGGGAGAATGAGAATCTGCGGCGCGCCATTAGAGGGAGACCTGTTGCTAGGCAAGGGCTGCGCATACTTTCAATGGATGGGGGTGGTATGAAAGGTCTGGCGACTGTACAGATTTTAAAAGAAATCGAGAGGGGAACAGGGAAACAGATACATGAGATGTTTGACCTCATATGCGGCACTTCAACGGGTGGTATGCTAGCTGTTGCTCTTGCAATCAAACTAATGTCGCTGGAAAAATGTGAAGAAATATACAAAAATCTTGGTGGGTATGATATATTAGAAATGAGCATTGGAAATTCTGTACAATTTCTTCAGTAATTTTCTTTGAAATTATTTGTTGCAACTCTTCAGGAAAACTTGTATTTGCTGAACCTGTGCCAAAAGATAATGAAGCAGCGACTTGGAAGGAAAAGTTTGATCAGATTTACAAAAGCTCGTCGCAAAGTCTTAGGGTGGTTGTTCATGGATCTAAAGTATGTTAATCCTTTTCTTTCTTTATTTTCTCTGAATTCTTCAGGGATGTCATCTTCTTGAAAATTGAGGATTTTTCCAGTGTTCAATAGTATAACAACTTTAAATTTCCTTGATAGAAAGTAGCATCACTTGCAAAATCTGATATGATCTCATAGCAAGCTTTCTGTATTTATGCAGACATGATTTAAGCTAAGGTTATTTGTCAACATGCTGGTCTCTTATTTGTCTTCTTGGATTCTAAGAAGCACGGATACGGATACAGACACGGACACGATATTGATATGTGGACACAACATTTTTTTCAAAAAATAGGACACAGACTTGTTGCCGGCACGTCAAATACAAGATGTACTTTTGTGTTATAGATGTATCTTAAGAATCATATAACTGATCAAAACATTATTTCTATCCAATGAAGATAAAAACCACAAAAAGCTATAGCATTATAAAGATACAAATCAACAGTCATTACTTTAGTGTTCATGAGCTAGACGTTCATGGAATTGTTTTGAAAATAACATTTTAACCTCCTAATGTATCCTTAATGTGTTCCAAGAGAGAACTGGCCTGGGAATTAGGTATGCTCCCTCCTAGGTCTTAGGTTGGCAAAAGTTCTGACTTTAAATGGAGCCCGCGCAAGTGGACGGTGGGATTGGTCCCCCGAGGACTAGTCGGCAATAGGTCGGGAGTAATCCCAAACCCTTTTGGATACCTCGGCTATAAAAAAAACATGTTCCAAGAGAGTTCCCAATGTGCCTTAAAGTGTACCACAACACGTCCAGGTAAAAAACTACAATAAAAAAAATTGGACACATATTTAGTCTTGTTTGACACGTGTCCGGAGGGGACTGGAGTGTGTCTGTGTCCGTGAGGTCGGTAGATGTTCTTCTTAGCTTGGATTCTTCAGTTTCAGCACCTCTTCTGCCTTCCCCCACCCCCACCCCCACCCCCACCCCCCATAGTTGTAAAAGGCTCGTCGAGGTGCAGGCTTTGCACCGCAACCACCCCAAGGTGCGGAGCGTTGAATTGGGCGCTGTTTTTTTTTTTGTCGAGGCGCGCCTTGTTTAAAGTAAAGAAAAAATAGGTGAACCTGACTCTATAAGCTTTATCTCTTTGGTTGCCTTTTTGTCATTAGCCGTCAACCACAGCCCACCTCTCTCTCTCTCTCCCCCTCTCAGATCGACTTCAGAGCGCAGGTATGTGCTTCTTTCTTCCTCCTTTGGATAAACAGTATATCTATACACATATGTTGATCGAGTATAAACAGTGTGTGTATAGATCGCGTATAACTGTTATATCTATATAAACAGTATACAGATCAACCGATCGAGTTTAGTGATATATATTAACAGTAAAGCAGTAAAGAACTATAATAAATTATTTGTTTCATCACTATCATTGCTTCCGCTACGTTGGTTTCACTAAGTTGTAATTAATAAATTATTTTTTCATTTCTTGTCTAGTTGCGCCTCGCTTCAGTAAGACCCGCCTCGCCTTGCGCCATGCGCCTAGACCCTGACCTTGGGGCCTTGCGCCTTAAATAACTATGAAAAAGAGAAGAAATGAAAAGGCAAAATACATTGACTATATAAAGAACACAGCCTCCCTTAAAAGAAATACATGAGAAGATGGATGAAAATAGTTAGATGGCCGTGTTCCCGTCGAAGTAATTCCTTTGCTATACGCTACAGTAAGAAGATCTTATTATTCCATTGCAGCACAGTGCAGACCAGTTTGAGAGGTTGCTACAAGAGATGTGTGCCGATGAGGATGGCGATCTCTTGATAGAGTCAGCCGTGAAAAGCATTCCAAAAGTTTGTGTTGTGTCAACTCTAGTCAGCACCGTGCCAGCTCAACCTTTTATATTTCGCAATTACCAGGTCCATATAAATTGTTTCATTGTTGTTTGCCCCAGACATTGTCATTTTGTTAGTGGGTTTTTTGTTTGATAAGTTATTTCTGTTTCTAAGTGTAGTACCCAGCTGGGACACCGGAGATACCTTTGGCAATGTCAGAAGGTTCAACTGTAACTGGGCTAGGAACAGCCACTACCAGTCCTCAAGTTGGATACAACCGCAGTGCTTTCATTGGAAGTTGTAAGCATCACATATGGCAAGCTATAAGAGCATCATCTGCGGCTCCATATTATCTTGATGATTTCAGTGATGGTACTCTCTTACCGTGCTTTAAGTTAGCCGAGTTTACTATTTCTTTACATTGATTGTTCGGTGTTTACTTTCCCTTCTTTATTCTACCAACATTTCTGCCTTCACATTTTTGGCATGCAGGTGTACACCGTTGGCAAGATGGTGCTATTGTAGCAAACAATCCTACAATATTTGCCATTCGAGAAGCACAACTTTTATGGCCGGATACAAAAATTGACTGTTTAGTTTCCATCGGATGCTGTTCAGTTCCAACAAAGGTAACCACACGTCAGCAAGGTTTTTTGTAAGATTCTGATTTATATGTCTGCTAATATTATCAAGGTTTTGAAGAAGACAACAGATGTTAAAATGTTGCAAGAACCATGCATTTACTTGAGTTCTAATGCATCTTTCTGGACATTTTGTCATTTTGTTCTTACTCATCAGAAATAAAAAAGGAAAACTGCTCTGTAGTTTTGCGCTGTGGAGCTTGGTCACAGATTGTTATTGAAGTAAACGTACAGGGGAAACTTTAAATCATCCCCTCTGTTCAGCAGGTCATATGTCGATCGAATGGCACCTTGTGCTCAAAGTTGGCGTCTTTGCTGCAATAGAACTTTGTATGAACTGTTATTTTCTAATGTTTTAACTATAATCCACACTGGCTTAGATCCGCAAAGGTGGCTGGCGTTATTTGGATACTGGGCAAGTGTTAATCGAGAGTGCGTGCTCGGTGGATCGAGTGGAGGAAGCTTTAAGTGCATTGCTCCCAATGCTTCCTGAAATCCATTATTTTCGCTTCAATCCGGGTAAAGTTTGTATGTTCTTTTATTTTGTTTGGGCAATAAATTGATGCCTTGTGTGGCCGTGTATTAAACTGGTCTTTGGTGCTATGTTAAAGTTTCATGAGTTATATTGGAGTGAGATTTCCAAATAGAGATGCAGATAAATATCTCGTGGTTGAATTATTGCTTTCGTATTGAACATTCTATATTGGTTCGAATTTCAGTGGATGAACGTTGTGATATGGAACTGGATGAGACTGATCCTACTGTCTGGAAGAAGTTAGAGGCTGCAACAAAGGACTACATCCAAAACAACTCTTCTGCAATGAAGAATGTCTGTGAAAGATTGCTCCAGAACCAGCACGAGGAGAAGTTGTCAGAGTATTTTAAATCTCATCACTTGCCAAATGGGAAGGCTTCAAATGCTGGTATAAGTGCCAAATTCCTCTATCCGCCTGCTTTAAGGGTTGCTCTTTCCAATGTTTTTCATATCTTATTCGATTTTACCTTGATTACTTTTTGGTCTTTGGCAGTGCTGAGAGATAATGTCCCCTCTTTGGGGTGGAGACGTAATGTATTACTTGTGGAAGCTTCTCATAGTCTTGATTCAGGAAGAGTTTTCCACCATGCTCGGTCCCTTGAGACATTTTGTAGTCAAAATGGAATAAGATTGTCTCTTGTGAGCGGAATATCAGGGACATTCAAGGCTGTACCCGGAACAACCTTCCCTACACCATTTGCGTCACCTCTCTTCACTGGGAGTTTTCCGTCAACCCCAATTCTGTACAGTCCTGATGTTGGTTACAGGATTGGTAGAATAGATCTGGTCCCACCTTTAAGCTTGGATGGGTTCCAGTCTGCAAAAACAGCTGCTTCGCCACCCGAATCTCCCCCAGTACCCAAGCAGCTTTCTATGCCTGTAAAATCACTGCACGAGAAGTTACAGAATTCTCCACAAGTCGGAATTGTACATTTGGCTTTGCAGAATGACACATGTGGCTCAATATTAAGGTCCGTATTTCCCCCTGTTGTTCCTCTTCTATGTTGTTTTCATAATACATGTGGCCAGAGTCAACCCTAAGTTTCCTTTTGTTTTGATGTGAAACAGTTTCCTCATTTTCCATTGTTTGTTTTGGACAAAACATATGCAAAAATGTTACTTGGGGAAAAAACTTATTTGCTGTCGAGGGCCAAAAATGATGTATGTCTCTACATTAACTCTTTTTTCATCGAAACTGTTGTCCGCCGCATTCAGAATTGAGAATGTCTGGACCCATGCAAAGTAGGGATGGAAATTAATTGTTAGTCCATCATACCCAGCTTGATCCCAACCTGCAAACTCTCTCTCTCTCTCTCTCTCTCTCTCTCTGTGCTTACACAACTATATATAAAACTATAAAAACATGTACATGTGTGCACACACAAATTATGTGTGTTTTTGTGGGGGTTGAGGATTGATGCACAATTGGGTGTATTGGCGTAGTGGTTGCCGGTTATGTTGACGCATCAGCGTGTTGGTCGTATTCAACGGATGGAGCAAGGGTTGAACTTTGCTTGAAAAATATTTACGAAACTGTTAGTCAAACACCAATTTAAGATTATGATACTGACTTTTTTGGCCAAAATCTTTTTACATGGTTTTCTTTCTGGTTGTTAAAGATTTACAACGAAATAAATGGAGTCTGTTTGCTCTCGTTTTGTGATGTAGTTGGCAGAATGATGTCTTTGTGGTTGCCGAACCTGGAGAACTGGCAGACAAGTTTGTACAGAGTGTTAAATTTAGCTTGCTGTCAATGATGCAAGGCCGGCACAGGAAGTATACATCAGCCATTACAAACATAACAACTCTTGCTGATTTAGTTGCATGTAGGCCTTATTTCCAGATTGGATGCATTGTCCACCGATATATTGGAAGACAAACTCAAGTATGCTTCTTTGGCTCATGCCTTCCTCTTTTTAATTGGTCTGCTGCTTTTAAGCAACTAAGAAATACAAAATTGTAAAGAGAAAAATATCACTCATTCTGGTTTTTTTCTGAAGGTTATGGAAGATGATCAAGAAATTGGGGCATTTATGTTTCGTAGAACAGTCCCCTCTATGCACTTAACCCCTGATAATGTCCGTCGGATGGTAGGTCTTTGGGTCTTACTTTTGAGTTTACCTCTTTCCCTACCACTCATATGATCCACTTTGTCACAATAATTAGTTGCTAAATATCCACAGATGTTTAGCAATTAAGTTATGTGCTTGGTAACTCCACTAGGCATTATACTTCTCTAGAACTGCCAATCCTTATGACATCTTGGTTCCTCTTGTTGTGACTTTGTGAATGATGCGTTGTGTTTCTGTTGAAACTAAGGTTGGAGCTTGGAGGGACAGGATCATAATCTGCACGGGTACGCACGGGCCTACACCAGCTTTAATCAAGGCGTTTATAGACTCCGGTGCAAAAGCAGTTATATGCTCTTCTGCCGAACCCCAAGAAATGCAATTAACCACATTTCACGGATCGGGTGACTATAATGCTCTGGAGAATGGGAAATTCGAAATTGGAGAAGAAGAGTTAGAAGAGGAAGAGGCAGAGCCTGCCAGTCCGAGAAGCGATTGGGAAGACAGCGAACCTGAGAGAAACGGGGAGCACTCGACGGGGCTTTGGGAAGATGACGAGGAGGAGTTGTCACAGTTTGTTTGTAAATTGTATGACTCATTGTTTCGGGAAGGTGAGAGAGTGGATGTTGCACTCCAGCATGCTCTTGCCTCGCATCGGAAGCTGAGGTATTTGTGCCATCTTCCCGCTATACCATAGTTTCATTGTATAGCTTTTACACAAGAGCATGGAACTGAGAAAATTTTCAGGGAAAAAATAAAAAGAAAGAGAAGAAGAGTATATAGAGGTCTCAGTGAAATAATTGAGACAATCAGAGGGAACATTCATTTATAAAGAAATCTCTTTTTTGGCCTATAATATGTGAGTTCAATCAGCTGCTTTTTTTGGAAGTGCTACCGTAAATTTAAATCAATAAATTTACATAAATTAACTGAATTTATGTGATTATACAAGAACGATAACAAGAATTAAAACAAAGAAGCAAGTATAACACAAATATATACGTGAAAGATCTCAAGATAGAGAAAAAAATGGCGGGAGGCTATGCAAATCGTAGATACAAATAGTTTCTCACAATTAACGCACTCTTCAATCTTAGTTTTGATACTCTTTGTTGAATTGTTGTGAACTGTTCCAATAAATATTTTTTACGATTCAATTCTTAGAATCTTAAATTAATAAATATTTTTTCAAGATTCGACTCTTAGAATCTTAAATTTGTACGCAGGGTTCTTCCTTAGATCAACTTTTAATTATTAAGAATTTTGATCTTAATAATTCATTCTCTCTCTCAAAAAATTACCTCTCAAGTTATGATTGATCTCAAATGTTTTTCTCTCTCTAGGATGCTTTGGTTGCGCCCATAATAGGTTCTGAACGGCTAGTGCATATACTTTTAGTAGCCATTTGTACGTCGGTAGTTCGCTTGAGCCCGGCCTTGTTATTACCCTCTGTGTTCCACTCTCTTAAGTTCTTGAAGAATACTAAAGGTCTTGAGTTCGCTTGAGTAATTTATTGGCATTTTTTGATCTCAAACAACATGTGCAAAACAAAAAAGTATCTATAACTCGCTCGAGCGGCCTTTTAAGAGGTAAAAACACAACTCAGCAGATTGTGGTCAACTTGCATACTCATTTTAACCTAGTAAATGTCTGAATTGAAAATTTTGCATCACACAAAAAATTATAGTTCATTAAGTTACTTTCCAACCTAACTTGAATTAGCTCAATCGGATAACCAAGTTTAAAGTTTATGATAAAAAATTTTAGACTCGTACAATTGTGACTACTCTTTTTTGTTGCGATTAATCGTATAAAACAACGATATGATTCATTAAATCTCGAGACCTCAACTAAGTATTTTGTATCAAAATCAAATCTATCTAAACAATGATAATATTTATTTCAATTACGAAGAAATTATCAAAGATTGTTTGAATCTAACAATTTTGAACCATATATAGACATGCATATGATATTCTATACTATCAACCCGATTGGATCATCCTCGCCCGAGCCGTCATCGGGGTAAAGAACCCGAGACCCTAACCCTCGATCGATCCCTAACATCCCATGGTGCTTTGGGCTGTAGTAACGTAAGAAATACTAGTAGGTGACACTTTTGGGTAGACGGTTAAATGTCTTAAAATAACTGCACTTTCAAGTATTTTGCCCAGAGAGAGAGAGAGAGAGAGAGAGAGAGGGTGCGCATGTGTTTACATGGTACTGTTTGGCTGCTTTTGAAGCTTCTTTTTTGGAAAGAGGAATGCAATATTATGTATAGATTTGTATGTACAATTGTGTTTGGAACTATCTTATACATTTTAGTTAATTATTTTATGAATCCTACGTTCATTATGTGGATTCTAACATATCTGTGCACCACAAGTCTTTACTTTACGAACAGACCTGTCTTTAGGAAAATTTTCAGAGAAGAGGCAAAGGATAATATTCAATTCCAGAGAGGCTGATCATTGTTTGAAAGCCTTGAGCAACCTCAGCTGTGGTTGCTGAAGCTGTTAAAAGCCAATGGAATTATACATAAAAACTTAGATAACAGGCACTGCATATAAGATATTCAAGTTGCAATGGCCACCTCCTTTGGCGCCGTGGATTTAATTAGAACATATTTATAGCATTTGGAATAAGTTACAAGTGTAATGCTAGGAACACAAATACATTC